>WURV02219484.1:0-10521 GCA_011762755.2 Epimenia babai
GGACGGACGGACGGACGACGGACGAACTCCGATTAGAAAAGCTCACCGAGCATATGCTCAGGTGAGCTAATAAAAGGGAGAAGCTGAAAACAAGCACAAAAATCTTGCCAAAATGACAAAATAATGTTTTTGATTTCTTTAACTAAGGAATACATAATTTTTTATGATGGTACAGCGCCTTTATCAAATCTGAATCAGACAATAACAAGGACTGCCAAATGATAAAGTCTCTGCTTAACAGACGAGGGGCCAGAGAGGCCTCAAGATGCCGGCATGACTATTGGAAAAAAATAAGAAAATCAAACAAGAAAAATGAAACAAGACGCCAAAGAGGTCTCAAGATGCTCACCAGACTATTGAAAAACAACAAACAAAAACTAAAATAGGAAAAAAAACTCGGATATTAACGGATATCAAGACGCCCGACAGGCTTCAAAACACTCATTCAGAAGATATGAAACAGGAGGCTAAAGAGGCCTAAAAAATACTCTTCTGCAAAATTGAAAACATTTTTCTAAATTTTATATTTTGAGAAAATTTTTATGTAAAAATACAATCACCATAAGTTACCTCCCCCTGGCCTGGTAATGATGAGCATATGCTCGGTCAGCTGAAAAGGTCCAAATAGCGGATGGATAAATGGACAAACGGATTAATGAATATACGCACGGGTGGACAAAGAACTTTTTGAGATACTTCGATCAGCCAGATGCTAGGTCACTTGCTGCCATAGTAACAAAATAGTAGATGTAATACTGCTCACCTTCAGAGAACTTTTTCTGGAAGATTTGGCAGGTAATTCAGATAATAAAGGACTGGCGAACATGTCGCCGAGTCCGCTCAGGTCTGAATCACCAATACCCCCGGCGAGGCGCGGTGACCGCATGAGATCGCGCAGTCCACGTAAATCCGGACTGGTCGATGGAGGCGATGGTGATTTAACCAAGCGACGTAAACCGGCGAGACGCGGGCTTTTGTTGACACGCGGCGTTGCCACCAGTTGCTTCAAGCCGCCGAGTTCTGGACTCTTGGATGATCTTGCCGGCGAGCGCATCATCTCCCGCATGCCGCGTAAATCCGGACTCACCGGATTGGTTTTCGGTGTCATCAGCATTTCGCGCACGCCGGATAACTGCGGACTCGACGGCGCGGAACTTTCGTGGAACAGCGTCCGCATTCCGGATAGGGCTGGAGATTTTGCGACGGTCTTGCGTCCGGCATCCGGAATGATGGGCTTTTGATCGGACATCAGAACATTCAACCGAACCTGCGTTAAACCGGCGCGCCGCTTCTGGACACGTTCCGTGTTCACCAGGGGCGATAGGACCATCGTACCCGGACCTTCGGGGCTTACAGGCAGATCACCGTACAAGGAATTCATCGAGACATCGCTGATGTGGGTTTTTGGCGATGCCACGTCTGGTGTGCGCAGTAAGTCGGAGAAACCCGTGAAGCTGGTATTATCTACCGTCTGCTTGCGACCCTTCCAGAAACAAAACATATTCCATAATGAGACACACAGAATACGTTTTAGGCTTTCTAATCTAGAGTTTCCTATAAATTTCAACAGAGAAAAACCCTTCGCGTATAAAAAAAACTTATGAAAACACTCTTCAATGAGTGCCCTTCACTGCTAAAAAATGCATTTGGCACTAGGAGAGTTACTATGGTAATGGCATCGGAGGTATGTTGAAAACTGTATGTCGTACGATAACTGAATTGCCCGTATGAATTGTCCCGTATTTGCCATAAGAACTAGATTTAATTCAACATAAAGAGATGATTCTGACATTAGCCATCATCAACGCATGTCACATTTTCCCTCTTTGTTATCAAATTCACAAGTAGCTACATCACTTGGTATGAGCAAAATAAAAAATCCAGCTTTCTCATAAACCACAAGGAGTGTCACATGTCACGCCAAAACCGCAAAACTGTCGCGCGGGTGTGTTATAGTAGTACGAATATTTAGCCACGGTTGACTGACCATAAGTAAGGACTTGCGGCCTTTACGAGGCAGTGGTTTGGGCGTATTTACAGCCTTTTTCTGGATGACAATGGTCTCGGGGGACGTGGCATGTCCGGTGCTAGGGGCTAAGGCTCGAGCCCTGGCACGGGGTGTCTTTGGGAATACCTGCACAATAAGACCATTAAATAATCATTAAATGTTAATGGAGGGTGGGGGGTGGTTAATGCAAGATCAACTCGTGAATAACAATGCGAAAAGTCAACAGAAAAAATCTGTGTAATACATTAAATATTAAGAAATATTAACAGCCACATTAAACAGGTTGGTTGATAACAAACATTCTGTAGAAATAGTTGAAAACACACCTTTTTAGTGCTCCTTATAGCAGGCTTGCGCGATGGCACAGCAGACTTGCGTTTCGGCGTCTTTACTTTCTGAATATCGGGTGCCTTGGACATTTTCACGATATGCGACCACAACAGCGGTTTTGGAAGAGGCGTCCGCGACTTCCTCGGTGTATCTCTCCTGGCACGAGAAGTGTTCCTCGCGGATTTTGGGGTCTTTTTAGCCGATGCAGAAGCCGGGACCAACGAGGTTGACTTTCGCGACCTCTTCGAAGGCGGAGGTTGGACCCGTTCATTGGCCACGACCGCATCGTCACCACCGGAAATTTGATTGGACGGTGAACTAAGAGATGTTCCCCGCTCCACAGCTGGACTGCGAATATGAACGGTATAATCTCTATGATCCACCGGTAGGTCACTCGACGATTTATGCTTTTTAGAATTACCATCCGCATTTAACGGCACATCGATGACTTCAACCGGACTTCGACCCAGTGACAACATCGACGAAGACTTGGGGGTCGATGACTGCGGTACTGGATTTCTACTATCCGGCGTCGTCAGTCCCGCGAGATTTAATTCATTTTCGATAGCGCTAGCGCGAGATTTGCGTTTCGGTGTTTTCATTACGCGGTGTACGCCGATCGGGCTAATTTCCACACCGGGCTCGGCGACTTTTTGAGCAGCGGCGCGAACCGGGCTAGTGATAAAACTACCGCCGTCCGGCGTTGTCGTCTTTCGAAGATGAGTAGAACTCAGGGAAGGGGTAACCGGAATCCTGTGCGAACTATTTCGTTTAGCTTCCAACAACGTAATAGGTGATGGAACTTCAGATTCCGGTTCATTGGATCGCTTCTCGAGGTGGCGTGGTGATCTTGCCGGAGTCGTCTGTTGAGATTTTTTACCGAGAAATATGGAATCAATTGGATTTTTAATCGCGGATGAAGCGTTTTTCTTACGAGACTGCGATGGCTTGTTGGACCAAACCTCGATAGGACCGTGGGTTTTGTCTTTTGCCAAGAGAATTGTAATTGGAGATGCTATCGCGAAAGATGACTGTTTTGGTGTAGGACTCAGAGATTTATGTCGCCGCGATGATTGGTGAGGATCGTTCGTTTCCGACACGCGAGAAAGCGATTTAGGTCGCCCACGTTTCGATGCAGATTTTGCGGTTCTGACTGCCTGGTCGATTGGTGATGAATTCTGCACGTTAGCTGATGACCTCGATACAGAGGACTTGCGTTTCTTCGCGGAAACATCAGGTAGTGAAGCAGCGTTTTTTGGCGATAAAGTCGGAGAGGTAGAACGCCGCGCGCCTATTGGTGATGTGCTAGACTTTCGCGCCTCTGTTTTCAACGAGGAATTTCTCGACGGACTGACAGACCCGCCTTTTGGACTCGATGAGAGGCGACTGGATCTTCCAGTTGCCGGACTTGGCGACTTTTGAGGTGATTTCTTCGCTGACGCAGCCGCTTGTCTCGGCGAAAGTGGACTTTCTTCTATGATGGTCTTAGAAACGAGCAATTGACTCCTCTTGAGAGAATATGGAGTTCCGTTAGAGACGGGTGGCAGTTTTCCTCGTCTGATCGGCGTCGTCGGCGGTAAATTCACGTCAAATTGTTCCGGGCTTAGATTCGGACCGAAGGAAACGCGTTTTCTTTTTACCATCTGCACAGGAGTTAA
Source organism: Epimenia babai (assembly GCA_011762755.2). Lineage (NCBI taxonomy): Eukaryota > Metazoa > Mollusca > Solenogastres > Cavibelonia > Epimeniidae > Epimenia > Epimenia babai. The sequence continues at coordinate 3,997 of WURV02219484.1, forward strand.
TGATTCACTCGATTTTCTCTTCTTGGCTCCATCTACAACCACAAGCGGTAACACGCTCACACTATATCTCAATGTACACACTAATGCATCACTGTACACTACAATACCTCACTGTACACTATAACTTGCTGCACACTACAATAACTCACTGTATACCACAATACATCACTGCACACTCTAAGACATCACTGTACACTACAATACCTCACTGTACACAATAACTTGTTGCACACTATGACTCACTGTATACGCAATACACCACTGCACACTCTAAGACATCACTGCACACTACAATAATTCATATACACTACAATAATACACAGTACATTACAAACACCCACTACACACTACAATAACTCACTGCGTACACAATATCTCAGTGCCGCACACTACGAGAACTCGCTGCACACAAGCTCACTGTATATAATATGACCGTGCATGTGTACACTGTGGCACACCAATTTATATAACAAGAAACCTGACAAATAATGTGATTGCCATGGATGGTGACTGACCATTAAAACCATACCAGTGACTTCTCGGTCACATCTTTTAGCTCCAATCAGTAGACGACACCAACTTTTGATTAGAGTACTATTTTCTAGACTTTGTATTTGTGATGATTGGGAACGCGGGTCACTGAACTAACGGTCAACTCACCACCGATGGACGCCGGAGTATCGGCCACTTCCGGCACAACGACCGAGCGTCGTTTGAGGTCATCTATGCTCTTGCGCAGTCGTGGTTTCCGAACGGGAGTGCGAGGGCTAACGGGCGGTAACTTCTGAGAATTCTGCGAGACATACGAGGTTATTGTGAATTGACAACAGTAACTATATGTTTGTGGTTTTACGTAAACATCGCGCGCCAGTGGTGCAGTTGTTAGAAGAGCGACTTTTAATGCGAGGGGTTGCATGATCCAAGTATTTTTGCCGCCCCTTTTGAAGTTTATGTTATATGAAATCAGTGCTTGACATAATTTTTCATCCTATTTGATTGTCATAGACATATTTGATTGCACTGCGACCAACAATTACAACAATCAATCATTAAAGTTGTACTGAAGGCTTGCCTTTGTCTTTGTTACATAGCAGCCTTCGGATATTAGATAAAATGATGTCAAATTTAATTTTACGAACCCATTTTACGAGCCCATTTTGACCCATAATTTTTCCGCTTGAAATAAGATACAAATCGAAATAATCAAGATTTTAAGATCACCCAGTGTCGGGTACATGTCATGAAGAGTCCTTATGAAAAACTATCAAAAGGTGACAAGGCATTAAAATGGACGAAAAATTTTGAATAACAAAATCGTTATGAATGACATCTCGCGGTGTTTGAAGCAGAAAACTTTGTTCTAAGAATAAATAATTCTGCCAGTAAACATGAAATATCCGGATTGCCACGCGATACACAATGGGAGGTTCTAAGCTTAAGACTCGTAATCTAATGAATATGTAATAGGACATGAAATTCAATTTATGCATACATATGCTTATATAATGCATAATTATTCATGAAAATGTAAATAACTTTTAAATGAACGCCGCTTAAGATTGACTGGTGGGTTCGCTGAAAGAATTGCACAAGTTATACCGTAGTTGGGTAATTTAGTTATGATTTACCCTTTTAGTGATCGAGACACGACGACCTCCCGAAGTCAGCGACCCTAACGACCCGTAGAATTCAGGGTCGACGAACACCGAGCTGGATTCGGACGAACCGTCATCTGTCGATTTACGCGATAATGTCTTGGGAGAAATCGGCGATTTCGGAGAAGCGTCGCGCATCACGCGAGATGATTTAGGTGTGGGCGATATGACATCAGGCGCGGGAGAAACAACGGGACTATTGCCTGCTTTCTTCACCGGTGACTTCGGGGTCAAAGGCGAAACAGCCGTAGTCGCATTGTGAGTAGATTGAGAAGTTGATTTGGTGCGGGTATTCATCAATACATTGCGGGGCGACGTGTGTGACAAAGACGATGGAGTTTTATGTGTCCGTTTAAGTGAATTTCTCTTTGGGGATCCTTTATGAAGAGGCGACGATGTTTTTGACGACGAAACTGTCTCAGACTTTGGGGAGGTCCGAGTTATTTTACGCGCGGGGGTCGAGAGGTTATTGGCGGTTTGGGGGGAGGCTTTGCGTATGGATTTTGGCGGCAAATTATTAGGGGACCGTCTCTGCCCTGATTTTAGGGATGATTTAGAACCCTGACGAGGAGTAGAATTCGGGGAGCGCCTCGATTCAAGTTTCGTGTTTGATTTAGGCGTAGTTTGGGCTGGGGTCAAATTTTTGGGAGTAGACATATGGCCAGTTCGTGGTGATGTTCTCGGTGAAGCTTTCTGAGCAGAGTCTGTCGGGGTTTTACGTCCAGTCGTCAACAGTTTTTTACTCTGCTGTTTGATAGCTGATGTGGTGGGTGTAGTTGCCGATGTCGATTTGGGAGTTGCGGGTTTACCCAGGATCTTAGCATGTCCGGAGTTAGTCGGGGTGCCAGTCGTTGCCGGGGGTAACTGGCCAGACCATAGATTATACCCCGGGATAACTTTGGAAGCCAGCTGAGACTCAATGGCCTCCTTCCATCCGGCGGTATCTTCGGGGAGAGGACGAACGCCCCGCTTGATGTTTGTCGCGGACTTTGAGTGCGGCGTCGTCGCCTTGAATGCTGCTCGAGCTTCTGGTGTCCTAGCTCCATGAGACGGGACCTTCCGGGGGCTGAGGATTTTCGCCGGGGTCTTGACGACGCGCAACGGAGTCAGCAACTCTTTATTCTGATGTTTTTTGAGCAATACTTTTCGCGGCAATAGATCGACGTGGCTGGCGGATTTCGGCGTCTTTACGGCTCTGGGCGTTCCCGTTCCTTTGACACCAGATGGTGTTCTTGCGACATTCGGTGTGGTCGCTTTAGGTTTCGCAGTGGCGCTAAATATAGCGGACATGGGTGTGGCGACCTTTACGGGAGGCGCGGACTGTGAAGTAGAGGGTGCAGGACTGTTGCTGATGGCGTTTGACTGTGATACCGTTGAGGGATTATCCTGTAAAGTCATATCCGTCTTATTCTATAACACTTTATGTTTTAAGATCTTTTTAACTGGTACTATACGATTGAAAATATAATCATGAAAATGCATAAAAACTCAGCATACTGAGGTTACGATTGACAAATCATTAGATTAAGAAGTATTTAACAGGCCTCAATCAATTATTGCTTCAGAATATGTTGAGGTACACCTGTATACGAAAGCGTTATCTTTGCCTAAGAATAAAGTATTAGGATTCCTTATTATTTTGTGTTTTACGATATGGCTAACACAGATAACATCGAAGGAAGGGTTATCTACGAGATAATCTTGCTTAGTCCTAAGTGAACTAAATAACAATACAGTACTACCTGTGGAGGAAAGACGAACTCTAATACAACATAACAGAGGTTTTGTTATCAATAAGAAACGACAATAATTTAAGATATGTATATCTTGGAGTTCATTTAGTTCATTCACAAGATCGGTTTAACCAAGACACAAGCGCAAACGAAATAACCATCTATATTGAGTGATTCAAAATTTACTGTAGAAGCGTATCTGTACAAATGAATCTATAAAACAAACCTTAAGGCTTAGAATTTTCACATGTGAATCGAGATTTGCGGGGATGTTCACTGTCTGGGAGGCTACGTTCGCTTTTGGCGTTTCCGTTTTACTGCCGAGTGACCTCCTAGCGTTGCTTTTCTTCGGCGATTTGACCTTCAGCGACACTTTCGGCGAGATCGACTTTTTCGGGCTGCGAAAAAACGGCGAACCGTCGGGATATTCGAATCGGAACGAGCGATCCGCGACGGTGAAGACGTCGGCGTGGTGCAACTGGATCGAGTCATTCACGGCGACGCCGTTGATCGAAACTGGATTCTCATGGCACCGGTTGAGAATGCTCACCTGGAACAATTACGCGTGAGATAGCGAGATCGTATGTATAAATTATCTGTCAAAGATACTCCAGTTAAATAGACAGGAAATGAAGTCAAATAGTACTCTTATAACCCTTTCACCAATAATTACGCGTGTTATCTCCTCAGTTACGATGGATTTTAAGCCAGTTTATTTCACTATAAATTAATAAAATGTATAACTTGTATGTATAAGAAATTCAACTTAAACTTCAATAATCAGCTAAAAATTAAAGAAATGACTTTAAAAAAACCAACTATTACTGAACTTTAAAAAATTTGGACTTTTTATCTAGCAGCCAAAAGTCACGTGACAATTTGATTACACGATGGCAGCAAACGCTGAAGTCACATCTCAGTGTCTCGGTATATCTCGTGAAAGAGATCGTGGGCGCCATTCAGATACTGCAGCGCATCTGCGCGAGCCACGCCCTCGCGTTATCCAGTGAAAGAGAATTACAAATAAAGGGGTGATGAGTAAGCAGGGAGGTTGTAGGTGACAAACCTGATGCGTGTCCGCGTTGACATCGATGCTGCAATGCTGCAGCGAGACGCTCGGCAGCTGTATGCGAATATCGCAATCACTATCGCTGAAGACGAATAAAACGTACAATCTTTATGGATGACAGGGCAAATGAAAAATCTATAGAGAGACAAATCATCAGCAGAATACAAATTATAATGTCATGTTTGTAGTCCGTCGGTACAATAATTATTAGCGAGCAATGTTTTAATGTACCGCTGTAAAGTCACGGTGTTTTTAGGCCGGGGAACGTTAAAAAAGAGTAGTCAGTAACATCGTGATACGACTGTTTACGTTAACTATCATCTTTCAGGTAAACTACTTGTCATCCTGTTACCAAAGCAGGCAGAGATGCTTGGGTCATCTCAAGTTTGTCGTTACTATCGACGTTAGTGTATAACAGTATAAATAGCTCTATTTATTACACCTTACGGTCTTGCGCGTATACTAAATGAATTTCCACGATGCGAACAATACGATGTAGTTGGCCATTGAATGAAAACAATACTACTTGCAATAATGCCACGGACAACAGAATAGCTACTAGAGCTCGCTAATAGTGATAGCTACTTGGCTATCAGGTACAGGCAATGATAAGTGTAGTATTTTACTTTTACCTTTAGGAGTCGTTACTCACCGGCCAATGATAGATGTAGTACTTAACTTTTACATTTAGGAGTCGTTACTCACCGGCCAATGAGACACGACGTGATTGTGAGTGGGAATGTTGCACCATCCGCACCGGTGCGTTTTATTACTACTATCTTCCCGTATGTCGGCATTGTGGATCTGAAATAGCCGAAATATATTTAACAAAGGTCAAGGTTTGTTTGCGCGTTACATTCGCTTTCTGTTTCCTAGTTATAATCAGTACTAAGGCAGGCATGCTGATGTCTCGATCGATGAAGTGACATTCCCGAAAACCCGGGGTGAAGTCCCGCCATCTACGCATCACAGGTAGTTGCCGACTTGCAACCACTATTAGTTCCGGGTAACTGGTTGTAATTCGAAATCATCATAAGCCGAACAATGTTTAATGACACAACTTTTAGGTAAATTTTATTTGTCAATATTAGGCAATGGAATAACTATTCAATGGCTACTCGTTCAGAATAATTATCGCTCACCTGGACGTTTCTTTTGTTCATTATATTCGTAATATTCGACCAGAGCCTGTAATAAGGCATTTTGGAAGGTACCGATGATGTGGTACATCAAATACGACATTGAGTACGCAATTTTTTTTCTCATTTCCAAATTACCGTAACTATATTAACAGTACAGATCGTTTATTCCATTCAGGCAGTGTTCACGCTGTTGTAATTTTTTCGCAATAAAAAAAAAGGAATATAATGATATGGCGCATAAAAAAACCCATTTGGCACAAAAAAAATTGCGCAAAAGCTTAATAATGAGAAATGACAATACGTAATGTTCATTACAAAGGAGCGTTAGAAATACTGTCTTCCGGTGTTAGGTGTTGTTTTTTCACTAATAAGCATTATTTATTGTAAAAAAATCTTGATGGTGCCTGTGCCAGTTTTTCACTAATTATTCATATTGATGGCGACTTTGTCTACAGATGATTTCATTTTTTCGATATTTGTTCTACTTTCCACTGTATTATTCAACGTTTTTATCTATTTCATGCTCACTGTAAATGTACATAGTTGTATCTAAAATTTATCTGTATTACCTGTATACTGTTAGGTGTTAATTTTATATAATTTAAGTAATTACATTATAGTCCGAGATCATTAGTCTATTGTTTCAAGTAAAGTGTATTTGATAGCTCAGCTGATAAGTATACCTTAATCAAATAAATTTTTTCAGTTCACAATTTAAGAAATTTGTGACACGGAAAACATGTCGCAATCTCTCACACACGTTCAAGTTGCGTTTCGGTCGCGGAAGTATTAATACCCATTAACAAAAAATAGGTCACATAAACGTTTACACTCCATTTTCTGGGTCATTTTGTTATTACTCTTGATATTAAGTGGGTAAGAATATGAAAAAATTATTCTCCATTATCTTTATCATATTCAACAAA
>WURV02219495.1:0-25351 GCA_011762755.2 Epimenia babai
GTATCATGAGGACCGATAAAAGTCACGACATCTTTAGTTGGTTCAACGCTTTCCTTCTCATTAACGACGTACTTAACAAAATAGACGTCCAATATAGAATTATCTGCCCCTTGCGTAACCTTCGATGTTAATATTTGCCTGCTTCTCAACTCAACTGCAACAAAAGAATGACAAAATCGAATGGGTTTCAAACAAATAGATATATATATATATATATATATATAAACATATATATCAGACAATATAATCATTATAAATATAATGATGTAATCATTGGGTTGGGTAGGCCATTCTTGGTCCTTTACAATCATAGCTGATGTGGTTAACATGACAAATAGATTAGCTTCAGTTATGAGAGGTGAGGGAAAATGCCGTAGTAAACAATCTGAAGCCTGTGCCTTGATCTATTCACGCCACTGGTTCCAACACCTAAAGACAACCTACACACGTCGCACTACACACCTCGTTCAGTCTGTGATATTTCATGAGTATTTACAATGACATGACGAGATAGTGGAGAGCTGAGCATCTTAGAGACTATCATCTGAAACACAGCTCATCAAGAAGAAGCCCTTACGTAACCATACTTTAAGACCAACCCACATCCCCAAGGGCAGATGTGGTTAAAGGTTTAAGGATCACCCATATAATATAAGATAATACACAAAACGATATGTATAATACATTATGAATACGAATGTAATTGATTTGCTGGAGAGCTAATCTGTCTTGTCGATGAGTACACGTTTCACATGTTGACCACTCAAGGCTATAGTAAGCCAAGCTCATACAGAAGTACCAACATTTTAATGCACATTAGATCAGTTTGTAAATTTGACTTGGTCTATTCACACTGAATTTCTTCAAACATTAGAAGTAGTGTTTTAGTGGTTGTTGGGTGGACCTCTATCTACCGGGATGCCTCCAACACAAAATTGTTGCCATTTGACGTCAAAAGATCTGAATAGAGGGATGGGCAGGATCGAGGCTAGCATGTCCCAGCGACATGTGGCTCAGGAGTTGGGTGTGTCACAAAGTGTCATGTTCCGTGCTTGCAATCGCTATCAGGCTACTAATGCAGTCAACAAACTACATGGTTTAGGACGGCACATAGTCACAACCTGCGCATAGGACCTATACATCACCCTCTCAGCTTTAAGACACCGTACGTCAACAGCTACAACCTTGCAGAGAAACCTGAGGGATGCATCAGGAGTTCGTGTATCCATCCAAACCATCAGGAATAAGTTCCCTGAATAAGGATTGAGGGCTCGCTTACCAGCTATACGCATCACACTCACACTATAGCAACATTGATATGACTGGTGTCGGGAACATGTCACGTGGACCCAATCCCAGTGGGGTTCTGTACTCTTCATAGATGAGTCCAGGTTCTGTCTAAACTTCACTGATGGTCGTGTTAGGGTATGGAGAAGGCCAAATGAGCGATATTCCTTTGCTGCAGTTGTTGAACATGACCGATATGGCGGCTGTCATGGTCTGGGGTGCCAGCACTACCACGCATGTACAGACCTCCATGCAAACTGGTGTCAGATACCACGGTGAAATCCCCGACGTGTTTTGGGGCCATTGGCTGTTGATATTGGTCTAGACTTTGTTCTGATGGATGATAAATCCAATCCTCATCGTGCCATCATCGTGAATGAGTACCGTAGGGATGAAGGAATCAACATAATAGACTGGCCTGCTCATTCAGCTGATATCCATCCCATTGAGCATGCATGAGACATGCTGCAGGCTACCATCTCTGCCCGCAATGATCAATCTGGCACGCTGCAACAGTTCAGGGATGCGCTATTGGACTCATTGACCCATATACCACAACATAACCTGCGTCACCTAGTCGACAGCATGCACGGAAGATGGCAAGCAGTAATTGGCAGTAGAGGAGGTCATACAAGCAACGAATCCATGTTTTGTGAAAGAAGAACACATATTTCTTTCTTTTTCTGGAATTTTTAGAATGTATTATTTTTCTGACATTTTGTGGAAAAACAACATATCAGTTTTATTTTTAAAATTTGTTAATTTTGGTCTGAATGGATACACATACTGGTGAAAAAGTCAGTACCATACCTTTATCATAAAACATTTTCACAAATTAAAAGATATTTTGATGTATTGATGTATATAGACATATATATGGGTGATCCCAAGAAGTTTTGAGTATTATTATTCCAGTATGTTCAGTCCTCACATTATGTGCAAAGATTCCTATGTATATTTTTATAATAAATAATTGAAAATTGCTAAGACATTTATGCAAATACATGAAATATACATACAACATGGATAGATTGTATACAGTACCTGTATGAGAAATGCCGTGTTGCTGACTGGTCCAACAAAAATGTGTCCCTGAGATGTGGACTATAACAACTTTTTTCGTCCCATCATCGACTTTCACCATCTGCTGCGTAATGAGTGGCTGCACTGGATCACCTCCCTCCATCATGGATCACAAAGGTCATGTGACTCATGGAAAGGCTGGCAGTCATAAAAAAGCTATATGGTAATATACCTAGCTAAAATATCTACAAGCGAGAAGTAGTGATGTCGAATCTGAGCAAACCAAGGATTTTTCCAGCAACTTCCAAACCATAAAACGAGCAAGATTTTCGTGCTTGAATCTTGAGGATTCGTCATGAAGCCGGCTGTCGCAAAAATTTTTCAAGGGTATCAGAGCGCAATACTGTAAATGCGATCCACTTTATCACCATTAATAGATGCACTGAACGCCAGCCTTTGTCCTGTTTTTACATATTCTCAATCCAACTGAACAGTTCAGTAAACTAAATTTGACATTAATATTCCGCACCTAAAAGCTGCTTGCGTAGCTTGGCAAATGACAGTTTACAAGGACTCACAGGGGATGGCAGCTCTATCAGCCGGTAAGGCAATTTACTTTCCCAGTATGCATTTATTTGCCACAAAGAAGTTTAGTTCTCTGACAATAGACAGAGACTGAGTTCCTTTCATCGAACCAGCTTTGTGTAGGCCATTATTAATCTTCTGTGATACTGCCAGCTCAAACTAGAAGGCTTTACCATTTCAACTGCATACATGCCAAAAACTACTTGACCATACCAACATAGCATCTGTGAAAATAGTTCTTCAATCAAATGGACCATTACTTAAATATACTAAATATACAATAAGTTGGTGTAAGAACTGCTGTCTTTAATAAAGTTTGTAGTTAGCGTAGTGGTTAGATCACTGGACTTGAATCCAGAAGATCGTGGATCATATTCTACTATAACCAGTATATTACGTGCAAGAGGAGTCCTGGTAGCCCCTGTAAGGTGTTTATATAGAGGCTTCCTTCCCCTAACATGACTGTGCTTCAGATGCACTTGGGATGATCTACGCTATCTCGCCATCTCATTTTAAATACTCATCAACTATAACAGACTTGGAGGAGTGTGTGTTGCGACATATGTAGGCTGTCTGTAGGTGTTAGGGACTAGTGGAATGAATGGACAAAGGTCAACTGTTGCCCAGACTTGGACTTTTCCCTGCGGTGATTTCCTCCACACCTCACAACATAATGTTTAAGATAGATAATCCAGTCGAGTCTGTTATCTGTACCTATGACATTGTTGAGTGTGCTGTTAGTGCCATTAACCTCAGTGAGTCAGTTATGAGTTCACTGATACCATTGAGTGGGGTACGGGTGATATGAGTGAGTTTTTTTATGGGTACAAACAACAGTGCTGAGTATGATAGATGTACAAATGTTCCAGGCATATCCAATGTGTCGCTTTCACACATGAGTGTAAGATTAATGTAATGACAGTGTATGCTGATGATACAGGTAGACTGTTGGCTGCGGAGTCTGATGATACGAACGGCGTACTTGATTCGACTGACTCAACAACTGATGATATCAGTATGCCGTTATCTAAAATACAATGCATTAATCTAGAGGCTAATCATATGCACACAGATGATGATGATGATGACCACAGGCCTACAAATGCTAATCATACACAAAACAATATAAATGTTAACATGCCTACAAACAATACGTATATTTCGCGACCAATCTATTAGTCTGTATACCTCTCCTCCTCACCCCCCCCCCAAGAAAAACTTTAAGCTGGGACAAGAAAGAAAGGAAAAATGGTAATTCTTAATGATACTCGCGTGAAGAAGTTGATGGATGATGCAGACAGGAAGTCACAAATGAGAGTGGGTAAGCCTATGAAAGTGGGCCCACTAGAGAAGACTCATAAAGCATAGCTACACAAAGTGGTTTAAAGAAAGAGGCCAGCCAAAAGAATCTCCGCCATAAAGCCAAACAAGACATAACAAGAAGGGATTACATAGCTCAGTACATGATAAATTTTCTAGTTCAACAGATGAGGACGATCTTGATTAAGTGGTTATACCTGGAAGTGTCGATTGTCCTACTGATTTGAAACCAGGGCAATATGTTATTGTCAGATTAGTAACAAGAAAGAGTACTATGATGTATGTATGGGTTATTCAGAACGAAAATTACACAGAAGGTGAGAGTAGTGTCTATAATGAAAATACCAGTGACTGCTGTGATATCAAATTTCTACGAAGAGAAAACAGAAAATCTCTCAAGTTTGTATTTCAGACAGTTGAAAATGGGGCAGTTGGGTCAGGCAATGATATAATATATATTATAATATTAGATATTATATAACATGTAAGTGACCATGACCTGTGCGTCATGGAGTGATGGCTCGATAATTTAGACGTGTATCGTCGTCACTTTTAAAAAGATCAGGCATACATTACTAACTACACTAGACAGAATTAATTACATAATGATTTGACCAAACTATTCCAATATCTCCCCATTTGGCCATTAATTTTGTTACATTTTAAATGACACTAATCTTGATCTAATATTAGCTAGATTAACAAATAAAACATTGTATTCTCATTTCTTTCCATGATTAGTATAGTAACAGGTATAAAATGTTAGGAACTAGAAATAGTGTTTGATATTATTAATTTCTGATTATAATTCTGATCTGTACAGTGCATACCTCGCGCATTTGTAACACTGTACCCTGTCACCGGCCCACAGGGTACAGTATTGGTGGTGTATTTTATATAAATGTCGTTAGTTGCACTACCGTAGAACTGACTCATGTAACAGAGTCTGTTTAGTCTGTGATATTTGGGCACAGATCACAAATATAAGTTTACAATAAATTACCTACATACACCACAAAGAAAGTGGTCCGTGGGGTGTTTTCTTATCGTTTTAAACAGCTTTTATTTATAATTTCAAATCGACACAAACTTCTACGGACACCTGAAATTGCATAAAACGCAACAAATAATTCAATACCTTTATTTACAGTACACCAAAGGCTTTTTAAACATCTGTGCTTCGGTCGAAAGTCGACACACAAAAGTTGTTATCGACACAGATGACACTCAAATGCAAAAATACGATTTCGTGCAAATAATGCGCAATATTGAATAAAATCGCAAACACTGTCTTAGTAAAATAGCTACGGCATAGTCGTGTTGGATTTTCTAAGAAAAATCGTAGTCTTATTACGCCTCACTGATCTCGTTGAATTTACCACAACAATATAATTATTTTACCTGGGCTAAGTCTCATACCTGGCTCGTACTAAATAAGCGTATGTCAAATTCCAAGGGGCGTTGTTACGCGCATCACATGACAATGGTAGACCCGCCCACATTAAACTTTCAGTTTCATAACCATTATTGGAATTAAAAAATTTTAAAACTATCATGATAACAATGGCCCAAAATTATATATCGCACAGAAGTTTACATGAATATATACACAGAACAATGACCATGAAGTGAAATGATAAAATATCGACGATTGAGTAGGATAGAATATCTAATAAGCCTACATGTACTGGTCAGTCGATTTACCTGCCAAACCTGCACTAGAGGAAGCTAAAAACAATTAAATTTAATTTAATTAAATTACAATTAAATCATAAGGGGGTCGGAAGACTCGGTTGGAACCCACTTGGCAAAAAAAACAAGTCAAGAGAGACTCGAAAGTTCAACGGCGATTAATGCATAATTATTACATATGATGATAATGAGGCAACTAGCACAACCAGACCCAACATAAACCAAAACGGGATGAAACATCAACGGCAATATTTTAAATATTTAGGTAGATAGTAGTGAGTTCAACTCTGTATCTTTACTGAAGACGAATGCAGAAAAATCTTTACCACTCGTGGACTTGAACTCACGACCTCCAGGTAACCGGGGACATGCTCAGTAGCATTGTCAGTGGGAAGAATACTACTTAGTTGGTAGAGCACTCGACTGGTAACCAGTGGGTCGTAGGTTGGGGTTTTTTCTGTGCATTTCTCTTCAGTTGCGCCTACTTAGAGGACCACAATGGTCAATGGCTATCCATTACCGTTATGCATAGGTTTAGAAACATAGCGCTAGCCAGGCGGACAAGGTGGTCTTCGTTCTCGTGAAAAATACACTAAAAGCAAGCAAATAGTTGAAAAAATTTTCTTTCGAATGGTGGCACCCAAACGAGCGGCGTGAACGCAGAGTTGAGAGGGCGAAAGTGTACGATACTATATTGTCTACATATTTAATTATTTGTGTATTATGTAAGATAAAATATGAATGAAAACATCTTCATGTAAACTCACCTAGCTACTATAAATTATTTAGAATTATGATATAGTTACATTACGCGGGCTAATATTGTGATGTGAAGGTAGCGACGTGACGTAAAGTATTTAGCAATTTCAGATTTACGGCATGTCTTGTTGAAGTTATGTCCAATGTTAAACCGTGTTTGCCATAGATTTTTTCTCTATACACGTAACAATGCATATTTGAAGACGTATGTTGTCTTAATTTAGGCCTATAGGTTGCGAGTTCGGTAGCCAGTTAACCCTTCGCACTCTGTTGTCACAGAATTGTATTGCAATAGTAATGTGATAAACAGATGTCAGTGTGGTAAGGGTTAATACGGAGTGACTGTATTGCTACACAGGTTGGTGCATTACTTCCCGACTACGTGTTCACACGTGTCCAAAAAATTCACAGATAGAGAAAATTTTTGTTGTGTCTTTTATCTTAACGTGATGTTAATGGAGGTAGCCAATGTGGTTGTATGAATAGCTTGAAAGAAATGCACAGAAAAAACCATACCTCTGATGGGATTCAGCCAATCAATTTATACTCCGTCTAGCTTTTTACAGATATGTGTATATCGCTAGCATGCCTTTAAATATAAGTGGCTGTCAAAAATAGTGATAAATACCTAAATGCACAGGCGAAAGCTTGCCCCTGTAGCTCAGTTGGAAGAAGACCAGACCGGATATCTGAAGGTCGTGGGTTCGTCTTCCAGAAGAAGTATAGGTTTTTTCTGTGCATTTATCTCCAGCTAAGTAAAACTGGTAAACGGCCTAAGTAAGACTGTACAAAGGTAACACCTTGTTGACTACATAAGGATTAACACAAGCTTTCGTATATCAAGTATACTTCATCAGGTGCAAATGATTTGCACCTGATGAAGTAAACTTGATGTACGAAAGCTTGTGTTAATCTTATATAGTTAGTCAACAAGGTGTTACCTGTGTATTTTCGTATTTATGACATGGCTAACACGGCAACCCACACCTCTATGTAAGTAAGACTGGTGTGTTATATATAGGGCTGGTACATTTTACTGAATAGTTGCCTCTGCCAATACCGAGGGTAGTGCATTCCGTGGTATTAAGTGCGAGATGCTGACGTAAAGGGTAGGTTTTAGTCGGTGAAAAAATATTTGACTTGCAGAGGTGCGTAGAAAGCATATCTGTTTAATCAGTGTAGCACTTAATAATTGATTACGTTAATTAGACTTTTCCGTGTTGAATCAATAACTTGTCTGAGATAAACCCGTTGTTAATATCGTATCTTATTTTATATTGCGTCACACAAAATAGACCGGACGTATAGTTATCCCTCTAAACTAATATTGAAAGATCACACGCCTTGATTTGATGAGTCAGGACACAACAGTACGAATCGCAAAGATATCGTGATCTACCAAATAGGCCTAAGCTTTCACGTTTAATGGCATAAATTTGTGTACACGATAATATGAGTGAACTAGCAACAAACAATCGTTATAACATATAAGCGTTCAGAACTGCAGACGAGTACGATGTCCTCTGCTTCTGTACCTACTTGTTTCCAAATAATGCCGATAGACTAATATCTACCAAGTCTCCAAATGGATAATTTACCTCGGGAATTAGAGGACGCAAATGGATATTGTATTACAAGCAAGTGAGCTATACCTGGCCTGGAGCAAATTGTCGGTAAAATATAGTTGATAGTCGGATGTGAATCTAAAAGGCGATTCATCAAGGCCACGCAATAAGAACCTAAGGTCAAGGTTCGAGTCTCCAGGGCCAATGAGAGCTGACCATATTTGAAATGAAATTGATTTATAGTTCCCTTTTAACACATGGCTATCAAAAAGAACAAGGAAAAGACGGTAGCACCTTATGAGACTAACAAAAGATTATTGTTAATCTCATAAGGTGCTACCGTCTGTTCCTTGTTCTTTACATACATAGACTAACACGGCTATACCCACTTGTTATGGCTATCAGGGACTTATGGCTATTTAGGGACTTAGCCACTTACCTCTGTCGCCAAGTTAATTTTACTTCATTCATCCGTCAATGTAAGGACCATTCTTCACATGTAAATACAAATACAAATCAACAACTTCATGTTCCATTCAGGAGTCTTCATAACGTTCTTTTACAATAGGACGATACGCTCCGGCTCCTCTAAGCTTTCCTGGATCTAACGATATGGAAGACGTTTACCGGATCATAATGCTTCTGAACGTGTGTGGGACGAACTGGACCGGTAAGTGCGACAACTAAAACCAGAACCATCGCCCCAGATTATTACTCCATGAATAATTGACAAGCATTTCTATCGTGTCATGTAGAAGGCGGTAAGATCTAAGCATCACAGATGTCAAAGGGTAATTGATGCAGTTAGGTGGACAGCGTGTTATACCGACTTCTTGCTTCAACATTCACAAACATTAATCGACTAGATCATTATAATAAAACCGCCCACAGATGTATACATTTGGTCTGATACATATGTAGTATAATTTTCGTCTGTCCGTTTGTTTCTTGACGAGTATTATGTATTTATTGTAGAATGTTAAGCAGACGCCAAGGTTAAGATCAAAACTGAAGCTATCGACCGTCATTTTACTAAAACCCAAGTAAAATATATTGTAGAGAAGTTGCGTACAGATTGAAGATGAGTATGATGTAATATTATTGGTCTGTGAGCGCAGCCACTCAGAGCGCAGCTACAGTCCGCACTATTGCCCATGTAGCTTCATACTAGAGATGCTTGATATAATTACATTCTGTATAGTCACTGAGAGTCGTCTCACTTGCATAATACTTGTATCGGCATCGCCCATCATATACATAATATTACATATGAGGCATGTAGTAGGGGAGGTAAGTGGGGAAAAAGGAGTGTGTGCGCTTTTTTGGTACACCGCGGTGCATGAAGACAATTTAAATAATAAACTTTTCAAAAATGGACCTACCAGGATTTGACAAAAATATTTTGTAATTCATTTATCTATGAAATGTTTTAAGGCAGACAGACGACGTCATAAAATGTTGTATAATTGGTTGCGGAATACGACAGTTGTCAGCAAGATTATGCCGTCAGCTATTATCAAATTTCTATTCATTCTAGTTCACTAAAGCATTTCATAGCAGGTGGACGGCTGGCGTTCAAGTAAACCATTTCTAAAGACTCCCTTTATGGTGTCTGTTACTATGAAATTATTGCGTGCAACCCGCGTATGTCTTGCCTTGTTAGCAACTATCATTGCGCAAACACGGCGATTGCGAGTTGATAGGTTGGTGCGTGTTTTATCCCTCGCAAGACCCAGAAGGCACGGTGTAACCTTTGACCAATGAGAGTGGAGATGCTCATTATAAGCGGTAAATCACGCGCGTTTGCCTCACGCATCACGAATGACGCGGACGTAATTCTACCAACAACAATAATTGAAAATAACATGAATATAAAACTGTCATGGCGGTCAAAAGAAAATTGGACTTTTCCAAACAGATGATATCACTGGTCAAGCCTAACCTAATTCCTTAGATTACTACAGAATATTAACTGCGAAAAGTACATTTTTGGTCAGGAAAACATTAATATTTAAGCTCTCAATATTATTTTATACAGATCGGGATTTAATTTATATAAAATAAATCGAGCAACAATTTTGTCATGTGTGTTTGGCAGGCACTTTTACAATATTGCGCGTAATAATATATAGTGTATAAACACCGTTGGTCAGTTTAGAAGACAATCACATTGCAAGGTTCAGAAGCCAGTACTACGCGGAACAAATCATGCAGTGAAAGAATTCGTTCTTAGTTAAAATGAAAGCCATGAACAGATCTCATATACCACGGAGACAGGCTAAGATTGTTAAATAAGATTTATAGGTTTTATACCTTTTTATAAGGTGAATATTTTTTTCAAATGCTTGACGTAGCCTACAAGCAACATAACTAAAAGAAAGGAGTGAGTATGGTCAGCAGGGTTTTTACTAAAAGCTGGCCGTTATATTTTTCCTGGCAATGTATTTCCTAAGGCAGCGTCGAACGGAGCAAGGAAGTCTTATATACCACAATGACGCAGCCAACCTTTACTTATGTCACTTATGCGCATCTCGATTTGAAATGGGGAAAGATATTAATGTAGTAAACTACTTCGATCCACGCGCTTTATTTGCGCCGACCACCAACTTAACTGCTATTTACGAGGACGACGCGTCAAGTTCTTCCGCGAACTATCTTGCGGAGTTATAATTAACGAATTAACGGTGTCATGGTGGCGCATCACACCAGAACACTAGGCGAACATATTTACTACGCACGCGTCGGTATCTTTGGGTTATTATAAAATTTTTACAATTGTGGCTGCTTTGAAAAAATACAAAGTTTAATATAATATAAAAGATGGGATCGCTGTTGCTTACAGACGACTACAACAAACAAACGCATAAGTAATTAATTTAGTAATTTGAAATATTTTATTCATAAAAGTTAGGTTAAGAAATTATAATTAATACAAATAACACAATATGTTAAACATAATTGATAAATAGAAATTTTATTGGAAAAATCAACAGAAGAAAATATCGAAACTCTCAATAAAAGTAAGTAAAATTAATAAATGCATCTCTTAAACAGGATACAGTATCTCAGTAATAGTTAAATCAATTTGAATCATAAAAAGGATAAGCTGCTATACAACTAGCCTATAAAGATTTCCAGTTAAAACGTCAGCAAACCTAAAGTCCCTTGTCTGAAATGCCCATGGTCAACACGCCTTACTGGCTTACCCTACAACTACCAGTTAGTCAATAACGTTATTTGGGGGTGGGAGTCATAGTGGTTCGGTAAATCATTACATTATCCTTACCTATTACCTAATAATTACAAAAATCGTTCCCCGGGTGGATTTGGGTAAAATCGATAAGGTAGTTTCTATAAAATAATTTAAGTTATAATGGTAAAATTCGGGTTGTTTAAGACAATATCTCCTTAAGATGTATGTCTAAAAGCATCAAACAAGTTGTGCTTCAATGAGTTGATTTATTCTATGTATCGTTTAAAGGTAAAGGTAAACTACAACATTTATAGATCGCGAGTACCAACCAGTCCTCTTAGATGCGGTTCACAAAGAATGTTTATGGCAGTTCAGAGCAGATACAACCTTCACCTTCGACACTCGCATATCACCCGTCAAAAATTACATCAAGCGTCTACCAATTTTGGAGACAATAAATGACTCGCTGAAGATCATCAAAGAAAAGTTGGCTGGTATGCAGTTTCGAACCATTCGGTTACAAGTCCAGTGCTTCTACTACTCAACTATTTGCCTCCCCGTTAATGAAATTAACTAATTTCAAGCAATTTAAAATACATTTCAGTCAACTATTTCAATTTGGGACATTTTGGATGAAGGAAGTTTTGGTCTGGGCCTTTTTCTCATGGGGAATGTGTCCTTGGGGATGTTTAGGTTTGCAGACATTTTCAACCAAATTTTTATTTCTGGGAGGCTGTTGATTTTAAATGCGATAAAAATGTTTTATGCGGAAAATGTTGCAATCGAATAAAAGTTAATAAACAACTGTCCAAGTGTTCAAAGAGGCCTCAAGAGGCTTCAAAATGATCAGCTGATTATAGGAAAAAATAAAAACACAAGAAAAACAAAACAAATTTTAATCAAGAAATTACATATATATATGGATTAAGATGAATTGTGCCTACGTGGATTGGAAGCTATTTAACTCACAGACAACAATATGTTTCCATTAATGATGTCTGCTCTGATATGTTATTTGTTACCTGTGGTGTACCGCAAGGCTCTGTTCTAGGGCCAACCTTGTTTATTTAGTATATAAATGATATAAATAGGACATCTCCACCATTGAAATTTATTTTATTTGCAGATGATACCAATATATTTTTATCAAATAAAAATTTAAGTGACTGTGCTACTATCATGAGTAGTGAGTTAACAAAACTTAGTATTTGGTTCCTTGTTAATAAACTGTCACTAAATGTTAGTAAAACAAATTATATGGTTTCTATGCGAAACCCGCATCATGCACTGTGAATATTAACTTTGATAGCAACATTATTGAATCTGTTAAATGTGCACAATTTTTAGGTGTGTATATAGATAGTCAATTAACTTGGAATGCTCACGTTAAAACTGTGCAATCTAAAATAGCTAAGAGTATTCATGTGTTATATAGAGCCAAAAAATTCTTTAATATTGATGCATTGTATATGTTGTATTGTACTCTTATTTTACCATATCTTAATTACTGCATTGAAGTGTGAGGAAACAATAAAATCTCACAAATTGAAAGTATAAATATATTCCAAAAACGTGCTGTTAGAACAATCGGCAATGTTTCTTAATGTGACCATACTACACCCATTTTTATTAAATTGCTTAATATATATATTGCCAAGTTAAAAACAGCATGTATTGTATATAAAGCATTTCACAATTTGTTACCAATAACTATTCATAGTAGATCCACCCCCATAAAAAATGCAAATAACATTGCATAACCATCTATTACGAAACCGGGATAATTTTATGTACAGGCGTACAACCATTCGAGCAATGTCGCTTAGCAATATAGGGGTGAAACTATGGAATGATCTTAGTATTAGTATCAAGCAAAGCTACACTCTAAATTTATTGAAGAAAAAATATAAATATCAACTAATAAATACGTTTGCATAGATTTAGGGACTATGTATTTGTAGATCTACCTGTTATATAATCAAGTATATGTGTACAAATTTTTCCATGATAACAGTCGCTTTATACCGTAATTTTGATATTATTTTGATAGTATTTTTTTGGATTATTGTTTTTTTTTTATAAAATACTGTATAGAACATATAGACAAGTATTTTTATTTATTTCTATCAATTTTTTCTTTACTTGTAAATTACGAACGGCTTATAATGCTAATTGTAAAGGAACTGCTAACTATTTAAATGATATCGTAAATGTGTTAATAAATTAAATTACAAGAGTTGGTGTGATTTAATTGAAATTAACTATTAATTAATCGTAAATTGTCCAAAAGTTAACTATTAAAAAAAAATTAATTGTTACTAGCCCTAATAAAAACCAAAAACAAACAAAAACTATAGAAGAAGAAAGAAAAACGAAAATGCCAAGAGGCCTCCAAGCACTTGGATATTAATACAAGAGGCCAAATAAAGAAAAACGAAAATGCCAAGAGGCCACCAAACACTTGGATATTAATACAAGAGGCCAAACAGGCTTCCAAACACTCATTTGTATATAAAAATAAATAGCCAAAGAGGCCCTTAAACACTCCAATATAAAAACAAGAAGCCAAACAGGCCTCAAAACACTCATTGATATTAAAACAATAGGCTCAACAGTGATTCTCAATAACCGTGTGCAATTGAACAAATATGAAAAACTGAAGAAATTTTTTTTATCACGAATGGGCTTGAAATCAAGTTCTTGAAATCAAGGGCTTAAAATCAAGAGCTATTCAACATCATTTACTTATTTCATGAAATACGTACCGTAATCTAAAAGCATGTCACACCCTGAAATTGTCCAAAAAATGTACATCACTAACCAAGTTACATAATAACTAAACAGATTGTATGACAAAGAACATGGTATTTTAATATAATTTTGCTGATTGCAATATAGAGTTATAATAAAAAATTTCTAAATTATCAGATATATATTATTATTGCATGCTTGGACATAGTTATAATCGATTATAACATTCGAAAATTACGAATGAACATTTTGCATCACACAGATGATCCTGTAACATACTCCAACACATATAATTACTAGCCATTATTATTCTTTACACGTCACATTGCTTGAAAAACATCAAAAATTTTGTCTTTAGTACAATATTTGACCACAACAGATTACATCATACTAAAAGGTCACGTACATCCCACACCTAGTTCTACATCCCACTATGTCGTTTTACTCGCATAATTTTCATCTGATAAACACGGTGAACATTTATCTACTGATAAAAATCTTAGAAATATAATTTAAAACGTAATTTTGGGAATGATAGCAGTAAATTTGTGAGATAACATAGACTCAGTCAAAGATAACCCCATATCCATCATACTCTTCCACAGTCTTTATCTGTTCCCCAGTCACCACAGGCTAACAGGCATAGATGCCTCAAAATACTTTTTTTGTGGAACGTTAAAACATTTAGAAAATTTAAACTTGTTGAAAATTTTTTTTATTAACTTTCAAATATCGGCAGAAATTAGTTACCTCCCTTGGTCTGATACACATAGGCCTAACAAACCAACGAAAGGAATTCGATATCTGCAATTTATTAGTAAACCCATTACATAATGATACAGTATAATAGTGATCTTTAATGTCTAAAGAACTCTGTGACAAACGGTTCTTGGAAGGAATATTTTTAAAAATATAAACATCCATAGAATTTACTTCCTCTTGGTCCCCTGACGATGCGCTTAAAAATTTGAGAGACCAACTCAAGGATAATATCTGTCTAATTTCAGAGCTCTGCAAAAAGCGGTTCTTGATAAGAATATTTAAAAGTAAAATATAAACATCACCAGAAGTTACCGCTCCATGGCCAGGTGATAAGCTTATCATATATAAGAGACAGACCAAAGGAGAATATTTGCCAAACGGCAAAGCTCTACGATAAATGGTTTTTGTGACAATTTAAGAAAATGTTACCATCGGACAGACAGACAGATGGACGATGGATGAAGGCTGATTGGAAAAGAGCACTGAGCATAAACTCAGGTGAGCTGATAATATTTATTGGGCTCGGAAGTGAATAAAATAAATAATTTATCAATTTTAATAAAATTCTGAGATACATAAATTTTAATCAAGTGATTTCACCTGAATTAAAATGAGCAACATTAACGAGATCGTTGGATCTAGGTGTTCTTGGTAAACATTAGTGCCTCCTTCACCATGATGTCATCCACGCAAAACATATCAAAGCAGTCGGCGTGAGACCTTAAATATAGTTAACAGTTAAATACACTGACAATGACACATGCAACGGGTTTCTGTATATGGTATAAAGTAGTTGTCCGACTAAAGGTATAGTTCAGGTATTTAACTAATGAAATGATGATGATAATAATAATTTCTCTTGATATAGCGACATTTTATTATGATATCAATAGTAGATTTTACATAAAATCATATAAATGAACACTGGGACTGGAAATGGTGGGACTTTGGATTTGAAATTATTGATTATTGAGTTTGAGTTTATGCCTCCAATTATTGATCGATTCAAAACAGTCCTGGAAAATTGTGATTTATGATTGAACATCACCTAGATTTTTCCCATTAACCGGTATCCATTGTTGACAATCAGCAGGAGAAAAATAATTGATGGTAAAAGAAGAGATAATGTCAGCCAAGGGTGCCATATAACAGGTGAAAATCAGATCAGCCTGATGAATGTAATGGTCTTACATAACCAAGCATAACATGTACTATATTTATTGTATCCCTTTATGGTCACAAAATATTCAGCCAGGATGCGAAGTGAGTGGCATGCCATGCCAGATTAAAAAATCGTCATATGGATCCAAATGTATGCCATGTGCTGCTGAAATTTCAGAACAGGTTGCCATACCACCCTAGTCTCTAATGGAGTGTGAACGCATGACCTCATCATAACTGGTGCTCCGCCACCTTGGAAGATACGGGCTCCACCAGAGGCAATATTTTCCAACCTCAACTTATGTTGATGACTGATTCTATATATGGGTACATGCAAGATTGGTAGCAAATGAATCACGTATGAGTACAAAAATGGGTTAAATACATTTCCTCGTATATGCTTACTTCATGTGAAATACTGGTGGCCCCTGAACCTCCATTGGGTCTCCATCGTGGCAAAAGGCATAGCTGTCTGTGCCAGTCCAGCTAGACAACAACTTCAGAGAGAACTGTGTTATCTCAAACTGTTCCATAACGTTACTCTGAAATGACATTCCCCCCCTATGGGGTTAGACATAATAATCAGCTGTTTGGTATTTTAGCCAGTCTTTATGAAAAAGTCATCTAAACATCATCCGACTCGGTAAGTCATGAAATCAGACAACAATCAATATGAGATTTGAGATATGTATAGGACTAAAACACATAACAATTAGAATCATTTGGGAAAATAATGACAAGCAAACAATAACCACAATATGCCTTAATGCTATGTCAAGAAATACATCTATTCCTTCCGTTTTTCACTTGAGATTGATTCCATATTTTCTCTTAATATCATCACAATATCAGACATGACTATAATTTCATTTTCACTGACGACAATCCCAAATAAGAAATATTAAATTTTGGTCCCTTATTGAATGCGATAAGTAGAATAATATATAAACAAACATTAAATACATTAAAATAACAATAACTGAAGTTTTTTGGCTTTTCATGTACAATAATTTAACCCACATGGTGCCCCTAAAGTGGGACAGAAAGTATATTATGGTCGCAGGAAAACTCGAATCATTATTATTATAATTATTATCTCTATTAATATCACTATCAGCAAACCTTGGCATATTGCCAACCGAATGCGACAGCTGATACCATCTCCCTTAACATCCGTAGAAAATTGACTGGTTTACACAAAATCAGCAGTATTTTACCGGACGTCATGTCCGGTGTTTTATACGGTGCGTTGTATAATTGCATGAAGTCCAGAAATTTGTAGTTCAGTATGTAAGCAGCAGCGAACTTCCCTCGGTACGTCTTCCAACCTGTTTAATCGTTTTACAAGTTGTAATAAAACTAACTTATATGTCATCACATAATACACTTGCCGCGGAAGACGTGTGGTCTTGCTGAGAGCAACAGAAATAGCTATCGGCATCCCCTGATGGGATTCAAGCAGAAGCAGTCAAGTGGTAAGAGCATTGGACTTGTAACTGAAACATTGCGGGTTCAAACTGCCACTGGTTGGCATTTCTGCGATGATCCTCAGAAAGGCATTTATCCACAAGTGGATCCTGGAGTAAATCTATTGTTTTATGTCATTATTCAGGGGTGATATGGAAGTGGCTACAGTAGTGCATCTGAATTGTCTCCCTAATGTAACATCACTGAATGTATTGCCATGTTTTGTGTAGTCTTGTGTACTACTAAAAATGTTAAAGTACAGCATTTACATCAGTTTAGGCATTTTAAAAACATGCCCCTATAGCTCAGTTGAAACAGCACCAGACCACTTATTTGGAGGTTGTAGGTTCGAGTCCCATCATAGGTATAAGTTTTTTGTGCATTTCTCTCCTAGAATATGAGAACAAATTGTCGCCCTTTTCTCAAATGGTCCTCCTATGCCTAACTTACTATAATAATTCTGTTATAAAAAGATCATATATTACTATGGTTTGACTGTATCTACATAATTCGTAGATAAAATACCCATTATAAATCAAATAGTGGACATTTGTGGACAAAGAGAAAAACAAAAGACCAAAGAGAGAGAGAACCGGGTCCAAAAAGGGTCCTAAAACCACATAAAAGTGCCTGTTATTATCCAATTATTAAGTGCAGTCCGCCTTCAAAATTCCGTGCAATGATTACGGCCAATATTACGACCAATCCAATGTAAACGCGCTCATCCAGAGGTTGCTGCATGCTCTATCCTTTGTGTAGCGGTGATGGTGCGTTATAACCTTTGACCAAGGAAAGACAAGCTGCTCTTCATGATGTTAATGATGCTGTTTTATTTCACGAGTCACACGTCGTGTGATTCTCATTCTTCCACAAGAATTTATATTTGATAAAATAATCTTGAATCGCGACAAGAAGAAAATCGCGTTTTCTAAACTGATTACATCACTGGCTAACCCCGACCATATTCGTTCAATTACAGAACCATATTTGCCATTAAAAGTATATTTTGAGCTATGAAACAAAATAATTCTCTTTAAATATTAAATCGAACCAATAGTGATTTTAGATTAGATATTTGCCGGAAATATTTTGCACTACTTTTATCTGTCACATAACTTCAAGATTACATACCTTTGCGATGTTGATTGTATATTGTGGACACGATGCTTGATTTGACACGTGGCTAAAATATTGAACGCAATAGTCCAGTAGTTGTCAGGCACCTTTAGGAACAAGTATGTTATTTCTACTGCTTCGATATCTATCAACAAAGTTGTAGTATTTGTGTCTTCGTCTGTCCTTATAAAATACCTGGCTTTGGACCATCTGTTATTGTCGACCTATCCCAACTGAACTTGTCCCGTACAGCCTCTGGTGCAATACTGAAGTCATACAACATTATTGTCAAAAAAGTACATAATAAAATAAAAAATGGACTGGCTTATTGGAGCATTCACTCATGTGAGCTTATAACGAAATGTTAACTGAATTTATGTGTACGTTAACTGGGTTTGAATAAAGTCAGGAAACTTGAAACATACTAATAATGACGCATTCTCTTATAATAAAATAACATAGGCAATGATTGAGTTTCCTTGTTTCTATGGATATTCTGCTAATGGACACACAGAAATAACATAATAAGTTGGTAGTTCGCTACAATATGAACAAGTATGTAAGAACACCTGTATTCTTTCTTGTCTGGTTCGACTTCTAAATATTCAAATTCTGCATCAAATGAGCCCCAATACAGCCACAACATTGGCACCAATGCTGCAAATATGCATCAAAGTTGTCTCAATACACCCAGAAAATTAACATAACTGCTGAAACAATACATCAACGGTGCTTGATAAGACAAAGTTGGCCCCAATGCCTAAACTCGCAACAATACAGCCAATGGTATCAATGTTTTAGCAGTACACGAATTGGTCGAATGTATTGTTGGTATTAAGCTCTCAAATTCTTTTTAACCAAATGATTAACACAAAAGAACAGAAGAGGCCAAAGAAGCCTCATGATGCTCATCTGAAAAAAGAAAAAGAGAATAAGAGAGAACAAGAGGCCAAGGAGGCCATTTTGATATCAGAACAAGACAACAAGGAGACTGCCTGACATCAAAAACAAGAGGCCAAAGAGACATGACCATTATTATACTGAACCCATAATACCCATTACGATACTGAAACAAGAAAATACAGATTTGTGGAAAAACTTTGGCTGAGATCACATCTAATTGCCTAAAAAGAGATGCCCTAAACAAATCTCAATGAGACCTACACGGAAAATATCTGCAAAATGGCAGACCTTGGCACTAAGCGGACATGGAGATAAGGATTTTCAAATAAAAAAGTCAATAGAAATTACCCCTTTGCTACCATGATGAGATGCTCGACAAATCTGACACATACTAACCCTAGGACCATACCTGGGAAATGGCAAACGATAAGAGAATGATTGACGCTGCGATAAGAGGTTCTTGGGAAAATAAAAAAAAATACGAACATCGACAAAGTTACCTCCTTCACATGAGAAAGAGCGCCTATCTGATGAAACAAGACGACATGGTTTGACCACAGCTATGTATGTATAACACGGCCAGACGAGTAGGAACATAGAATGAAAGAAGCTCATTAATATATCCAGGCTCAAAGTTCTGAAGACCAAGAAAAACAGAAGTAAGAACTTGAAACATAATTCTCTTATGAATCAAAAGCCAACAAATACCGATTAACGAGGGAGTAAATGGAATTTACTTTTCTACATAACAATATTACACGCAGGATTCAGTACACGGGACAAACGATTAATGACAATGGGGGGGACAGACGAGAAGTAAACTATTACAGTAATCAAGTTTTGATGTGACCAGTGAATGGACCACAGTAGCCGCAACAGATTGTGTTTTATATGCGACGTATATATCGAAGATGTAGGAAACAAGTGCTACAAATATCACAAATGTGTTTCCCAAAAGAAAGATTGTGATCAAACGTCATGCCGAGATTACGTTCTTGTGATGACACAGCGACTACACTATTACCGATCATCCTGCTAGCTGAATGAACTGTCCTTCCAGTACTTTAACACCGTATTATCAAGACTTGAGTCTTATTCTCATTTAACTTAAGCAGCCTGAAATCATCCATATCAGCTAATTGAAAATATGCATGTATACATGTTACCCTATATTACATAAAGCTATTTGATAAAATAACTGCTGCAGAGACATGCTTCTTGCATTGTTGAAAATCCATGAGTGTCCACTGATCAATGTTTCTGCAGGCATCATCCAGACATTGTGGAGACCATAAATAAAGTGTGTGGTGGACTAATGTACTGAGAAATGTCTGTTTAATTTCCAATTACTTCCAGTACTATCCTGCTGAGTTGTAGAGGCGCGACTAGCTAGAGTACGCAATCTGGTCGGGGTTCCATAGATGGTCTCACCCATGTACTTACTAGAAGAACTTTGTGTTAAGGTATATCATTCTATTAAAAAGTGTGAGTACTGTATAATCTATTGTAATACTAATACTCATGTTATTATAAAAATTGAATTTGTTTTCGTGTCCACCACAGGAAACTAACCAATCATGCGCAAGACCTTTAACCACCTGAGCTTCTCGATGGCAGCAGAGGCCAAGGCTGAACTGCTGAAGTTTGCATCCATGTTACACTGTCGAACGAACTTGTCACCATTGTGTATAACCATTGCGTCCGTATGGGCAGTGTTACCTACGAAACATCACAAACAACATAAAAGTTACAGTTGGTTAACACAACTGCCATACATATAATGGATCAGAATCTGAGTGCGGTCTGAATAGTATTGTGGGCTTGGACACGCTTGGTTGTTTTGCTCTCTAAATGCTCTCTGTTTTTACCTCTCGAGTATTTTGTTATTTCAATGTAAATAATCATCAACCGAGCAGTGTGCGATAAATATGGATGAAAAACGCCAACAAAGGTTTGCCGAGACTTTGTTGTTTTCACTAGTGTTTTACCCAACTAAATAAGTGAGACTAATCAATTTGTCACGTTAACCATAGGCTTTCTCCCTAACTGGTGCTCTTCTAAGCGTTAACCTGATAATTGATCGTATAAGGTAATGATCACTGACTAATTCTGCTGATCCCTTCATGTGTCTCTAACTCATGTTCCAAATTTCCTGTTGACTAAAGTATCATCTCTCTGACGTTTAGTTTTTCCATCAGACAATGCTCATGTTTGTTTGAAAATTTGCTTCCGTGCAAATACTGTTCCAGCGAATACCATTTCGTTGTAATCACAAAAGTCTTTCAATCTTTCTCCATTATTATTAATCATGCCCCGTCCATGACTACCCATTATTCTTCCCAGTCTGTTAACAAAGTATCCCACCTGGGCATTCATGTCTCCAGTGATTATTAGCATAACATGCTTGTGTACCTGCTCAACTAGTTCTAGTTGTCCATAAAAATGGTTGATGATACAGATCAGGTAATTTATATATGAGATTTCTATTGGACATTAGGCTACATGACCCTAAAATAATATTCAAGGGTCAACAGACAGTTTACGAAATATTTTTTGCAGTAATCGGCCTATAATTACATACACACACATACATCTAGTCCCTATGATGTTTACCATAGAATAAAAAACAAGAAAAACAAAAACATAGTATGAAAAAAAGTTGAATAAAAGAAGCAGATGAGAGGCAAAAATATATGCGAAATCTTGAAAAAAAAGGTCGCAGATGAATAAAAACCATAACCCAGACAAACAAAAACTAAAAAGGCCAAATATGCCTCCAGACACTCATATATTAAAACAAGATGACAAACAGGCTTGAAAACACTCATTCTGATATAAAACAGGCCAAAGAGGCCTTAAAACAATCAATGAGATATGAAAGCAAAGGCCAAAGAGGCCCAAAAACACTTATGGAAAATTTAAATATTGAGAAAATTTAAATTTGTTGAGAAGATGAGTTAAGTAAAATTACAAACCAGGGCAGAAATTACCTCCCAATGGTCTGATGATGGTATTCTCAACAAATCTAAAAGAGATCTACAATAATATCTGCCAAATTGCTGAGCTCTGCTATAAATGGTTCTTGAGAGGATTGTTTAAGAAAATGTTAACATCAGACGGATGGACGTAAACCGATCAGGAAAGCTCACCGAGCATAAGTTCAGGTGAGCTAATAATTGGTTTTGACCGAGCTTACAACCCTGCACTTTGTGGTTCTTACACCAGCTATATCCATTTATAGTAATATAAGGCTGCATTATTATGACAGACAGGATTGTTACCTAAGATGATCATCAGGGTACAGGCTGCGACGTGCTTTGAGAAAACGAGATAGTATGAGATCACATTCACCGATCCTGGCATCATGAAATCAATCAAACTAATAGCAAACTCAGGTAAAATCTTCAAGACAATCTGAGAACTAAGTAATCAAACTTAAAGTAAACTAAGGCAAAATCTTGAAGATAATGGAAATAAAATTTCATGTAAATCAGTCTGTAACTTTTTGCTTACAAATAGTGACTAATAGATAAAGCCTGAAACGTAACTTTCTCCACTTGGCTGAGTATATCATTTATTATAAGAGCATCAAAAATAATTCTTGAAATAAAAATAAAGGAATATATCACATAATATAATTGAAATAACTAGGAAACTGGTGTAACAAACCTGTTGGTATAATGCCAAAACGAATGCGAGATTTGGAGAATTTAGCGTTGTGATCATCGATGCAGATTTTTGCGTCTGCTTGAGTTCTCAAGAAAAGAGCATTGCTAACTTGTCCCGTCATGCCATCCCCTCCCATGGCGATCACTCTAGAATTGTGGACATTCTTGAGAAAAATTGAGAGGAAATAACGAGTGAGGTCAAATAAATGCAGCAACACCAGGTGTTGATGGAGTTCTTATGTGGGATAATGATGATAAATTTAGACATTTTTAGAGGTTTTACGATGAGGGATTTGACGGGTGAGGCAGTGTGTACAACTTCCATTAGTAAAGTTATATGTATGTAATTGTATTTAATAGGTAATGATTACAGTACAGCAAGAACAGGAAATCCATTGCGGACAGGTTAATGGGGTGCCCCCTCCCCATCTCTCAATGAGGAGAAATTCAGGAAAATATCCAAACATGCTGGAGAACACAGCTCTTATGTGAATATGTGTCTTAAGAAATTACAGTGTTTGATGGTATCATATTGAAATTCATAGTTACTAATTAGGTACTGGTTACATATAGTACACATATATTTAAGGCAGGCAGATCCACAGGTGTATATGTTATTTAGTCGTACACAGTTAATATTATTTTAGTTATGGACAGTGTTTATTGCACATTCAAAACATTGTGTCTGAAATAAATAGATAAAAACAAGCCAGATAAAAACTTTCCATATGATGAATTTTAGTCAGATTAGAACATATTTCATGTGTAGGAGCACGTAGAATGCTTAAATAATTAGAATTCAATGCAGAGAACCTATGATAGATTCCTGGTCTCACTAGCACACTACCTGTGGCATTTGAGAATCCAGGTAGCCCTTGCAATGTGGTTATGCAAGCGCCCTTTTCTTTGAAGTGGCTGTGTTTCTGACGCTCTCGGGGTGGTCTCTGTCGTGGTTACCCCACAGCGATCGCATTTTGACAATATTAATAGTAAACTATTACAGATTTACCGGAGTGTGTCACATATGTAAGCTGGCTGTAGGCATTATGAACCCATGGCACGAATAGATGAAAGGCAACAGGTTTGCTCAGACTGGCTGGTTTCCCAATACGATGTTTCCCCACCCCTTATAGCGAAACCTATGTGATTTGTCGGCATCACCATTAAAGACTAAGAAAACAGTTTAATTCCAGTCTATTTTTACACACACATTAATTAAGGCCATAGAAAAAAAAACCTGTTAATTTTGTAGTATGTTGTCTGACAGTCTCACTGACTAGTACACTTGAGGAGGGCAGTGAGCTATAAAGAAGCAAATGAAATAAAAATATATACATATCTTACGCATCTATGGAGTCGAGGTCATAGGTCGCAAGAATTTCATTCGCATGGTTTTCATGTTCTGTTTCTAAAAATGAACACATTCGTCTTAGGAAATGATTGACAAAGAGGATTGTGCTGCAGTATTTAAAAGTTGCTGCCCTGACCCCTTGCGCTGGTCACCAACATGGTCACATCTAAAGAATATGTGCCCTACATTACACAAAATGACCAAGATTTAAGGCCTCTTATAGTGATCTATTTCTGGTGACCTATATATAAAGCCGTTGTATGCCCTAATGTTTTAGCCTACCCTCATATCGAGATATGTCTGTGTGTGCGTGTGTGCGTTTGAGTGATCCTAAATGTTGCTCTAACATTTAGAATATATTGCCACAACACAACAAAACAGAATCACCTGGACCATGATCACACATAAGAAAAAAATGTCATTCCTTTACTGTTACATTTGCATTCACACAGAAATACAAGTATACAAATAACAACCACAGAATTTGACATTGTCTGAAATTAATGCCCTTGCTGTGTTGGTCTGTTAAGGCTTTTTCCCTATGACGTGTGCTGTGCTTCAGAAGCTCTATATATGTAGCTTACCTCCCTACTATGTCATCATTTCATTGTAAAAAACCATTGACCTTCCATAGACTTAGCGGGGTGTGCGACATGTGTAGCTCGCATGTCGACATCTGGAACCAGTGGCGTGAATGGAAAAAGGTCAATTGTCTGCCCAGACTCGGTGGGTTTTTCACATTAGGTGT
>WURV02219496.1:0-10520 GCA_011762755.2 Epimenia babai
TCTTTTACTTGATTCTTCTGTGGGGATCGTGGCCTTTCCCCACTAAGGCTCTTCTTTTGAGGCCATCCGTCTCGCACGTAACGTAGAACGGTTGTGATGACTGGATCCTTGGAGGATTCCCGTTTGAAGGTGTCGGCATTCGCTGGCGTAATGTCCGTACTCAGCTGTTGAATGGCGCAGACCATGTCCCCGTCAGCGTCATCTGTCGAAATTGACGTCAGAGCCGCAGGGGAGACAGCTAAGTGCATCAGCGTTGCGGTGTTTCTTGGTTTCTCGGTACTCGATTTCGTAGTCGGATTGACTGAGTTGTAGAGCCTATCTTGCAAGTCGATTGGGTGCCATGGCTGGTGTTTCTTCACTTGGCGCGAACATTGCGACCAGAGGTTTGTCACCAGGATGAAGTGCCTCCCATACAGGTACTGGTAGAACTTCTTCAGCCCGTATATGATCGCCAGAGCCTCTTTCTGGATCTGATTGCAGTTTCGTAAACTGTGAGCGTCTTGGATGCGTTGGCGATTGGCCGTTCACTGCCGTCTGCATACCGGAGGAAAGTGTACGGCGCCAACCCCGACGTTAGATGCATCGCAGGACATGCCCTACGGGAGTTGCGGATCGTTGTGTACCAGCACATAATCTGTGGCTAGTGCGTCCTTTAGATTTGTGAAGGCTTGATCTTGCTGTGGACCCCAAGACCAAGGTGTGGCTTTCTTCAGCAGGCGGTACAGTAGCTCTGGAAGTAAGCGTGATTATGCAAAAATCTTAAATAGAATTGCACGGACCCGAGGAAGGCTCGTAGGCTCGACACGTGGGTGGGACTCGGCATTTGTAATACCGCTTCTGCTTTCTTGCCTTTAGTGATTCCTTCTTTGGATATCACGTGACCGAGATATTCGACTTTTTCTTTTGCATTTTTGTAGTCTGTAGCGAAGATTTACTACTTTGTAGTAGACGACGTAAGTTTGCCACCTGTTCGTCTTCGGATTTGCCACTGACGAGTATGTCATCGAGGTAGACTGCTACTCCCGGTAGATCCATCGTCAGATTTTCCATTATTTCTTGAAAATAACCTGGAGACGACTTTGTGTCAAATGGAAGTCTTTTCTGCAACAAGACCCCATTGTTTGTACTGAGAGCGAGTTTCTTTTGACTCTCTGGTTCGAGTGAAATTTGCTTGTAAGCATCGGCTAGGTCGATCTTGGTGAAGCCAAAAACCACCGCCCAGTTTTCGTAGTAAGTCTTCCGGTTGCGGCATCGGATGTCGGTGCATCTCGAATTGCTTATTTATTGTACAGGAGTAATCACCGCAAACGCGTTGTTTCGGTTTCTGATCTCCCTGAGCAGGTTTTCGTACGGCCACTACTGGGGTACCGTATTCATTGAATTGTACAGCTTCCAAAACGCCTCTTTCTTTGCCGTCTTGGTATGCTTTATTTAAGTCCTCGGTCATTGCGAGTGGCACTGTTCTCGCTTTTCTGAATATTGAAGTTGCGTTTTCTTCTAACTTTAATTCCAGTTGAAAGTTTTTGAGACAACCTAATTCGTCTTTATAGACGTCTGGAAACTCTTTACACCTCTTCGCACCTCGATTTGAGATTTGTATTAATTTTCTTGACGCTTTCTCCACTTGAGTTTGCGTACAAGATTTTGTCAAGTGAGGTTTCCAGATTGAAAATGGCTTCTCTGCCTAATAGGTTCAAGCCTTGAATGTTCGTTACTGTATATAGTAATATTGCTGATTTACCAGCATTTTGTTGTCTCGTTTCTGTTGTAAAACTTCCCGTTACTGCTAGTTTGTGTTTACTTGCCGATTTGTACTGTGCGGTGCACGCCGACAGTGGCGGAGATTCGAGTTTCTTCCACACTTCCGTGGAGACGAAGTTGCCCGTGGCTGCCGTGTCCAGTTCCATTACTTGACTGTGACCGGATATTTCCACTGGGACTGTAAGTTTGTCTCTCGCCGACTTGTTATGTAGAATTGCTTAAACGACTCCTGACTTTGTAATTTTCTTGCAGGTTTTTGCCGTTTTATTCAAGCATGCCGGTTTGATCTGTCCTATTTTTGCACAATTCACACACGTCGCATTTTTCAATGGGCAGTCTGGTGCTTTGTGGCCTTGTTTACAACATCTGTAGGACCTTTGTGGTGTATTTTCACTTCGCTTTTGCAGTTGGTTGCTGAGTGGTATTTTTACTTGTCTTTGCGATTATATGTATGTTACCTCCAATTTGTGCGGTTTTGGGTGTATATGGAAAAACGGAATATAAGTGGGAAGGAGAGGATGAAAATGGCTGACGGGGTTAAATTGTTCATAAATAACTGAATGGTTTGAAGATTAAAATAACGTTTGTACGCTATGGTGATATTTAGTAACTGAAATCGGGGAACGTGCACAGTCTCGTGAGTCTTTAGAATATAAAATAAACAGGAGCGATATAAAATAAAATGGTCAGCTTACCATATGAATTAGTTTCGGTTTGGGTGTCTGGGCCACAGTATTATTGTCGAATTTGTTGCCTTCTCCTTGGTATTAAAATAGTAAGGGTTGTCAATAATGACAGGCGTGATAATAATTACTAAAGTGGAATTTAATTGCGTGGATATTTAGTTGGATGTTATAATCTCACGGTGATATTCGTATTTTTATATGGGTAAAGTTCAAGTTATGGAAATTGCTATGGTATCTAGGCCTTGTTTGTGTTTTTTTTCAGAAAATAATTCGATACGGTACATCGAGTTCGTTCTCTATGTAGGCAACTACATAGAAATTTGGAGACTACACGATTTACACAATGGAGGAAGAAACAAGCCATTCACATGCAGCAGAATCATCGGTTTCGTGGGCTGACGATGCCACAACAAACACGGGCGAGACCACGGACGTGACTACGGGAGCTGTCGGGAACATTCACGAACGACTAGCACACGGGATATTTTATAGCAGCGTTTGATAATTGAGAAAACTAAACTACAATTAGAACAGCAGTTGTTGTCGACTAAAATTCGGTTCGAGGAAATAAATTTGGAGTTAGCAAATGCTGAATTAGCTGAAATGGACATAAGTACTGCGGACAGAGAGATCAACTGTGGTCGTACGGTACATGAACTTTCCTATACTCGTTCTCTTGATAACAAGGACATCGGGACATGCTATACATAGTGTTATATATTATGACTAAGGAGTGATGAGTGTATTTACGGTATCTTCGAAATTAGCAGAATTACGATACAAGGGAGTGAAGAAGGGGGAGAATAAAATGGAATAGAAAAGGAATGTGACTCGTTTTGTGTCAAGTATTACTTCTTAGTCGTATTGAATACAAAACATAGTTACAACAGTGGAAATGAATATAGTGTTGACTCAGATAGGCGAAATGACTTAGCACAGATGTCTAGTGTGAATCCGGTGACATTAGACCCAAATGCGCCATCATGGCGACAATCTGAACAGCCACGTGGTAATACAATGGCAAATCCCCCAGGTAATGAAATTAGTGAACTGCTGAGGCAGCAGCGTGACTTGTTCAGTTCATTTCCGGTGGGGATAAATCTACCTAAATCCTAACTAATCGTGTTTGACGGCAGCCCTCTGAATTATCACAAATTCATGAATAATTTTGATATGAATGTTAACAACATAATAACGGACAACAGAATCCCCTTAAACTACCTCATCCAATACTGTGTTGGAGAGCCGAAACACCTTATTGCTGATTGTGTGTTGCTAGACCCGGACGGAGGTTATTTGAAAGCGAGGCAATAATTGAAGGTCCATTATGCGCAGGAACATGTAATATCACAGGCATACCTAAAACAGTTAACAAGTGGCTCACAGGTGAAACCAGGAGATAATAAGGCCTTACAAAATCTATCTGCTGAACTTCATCGGTGCTCCATGATAATGGATAAAATGGTTAATACATCGTTGTATAATCCTGAGACACTTCTCACTATAACCTGTAGGCTACCTCATAATTTGCGTGTCAAATGGGCAGAAAGGGCTGATACTATTATTGAATATGGGAGAGAGCCTAATTTTGAGGATGTGTGTAAATTTGTCGATAAGGCTGTACGCATAGGCATTTCATTTAAACCGACTGTTAATATTAACAAAGGTTCACTTCCCAGACATAATCAACATGATAAACCCAGGGCTATTGTTATGGTAAATTCTGGTAATTTACAGAGGTTTAGCCCCAGAGGCTATCAACAGAGTACCGACAGTTCTAAAAAATTTAATAACTGGTATCCTAGTCAATTCCAAGGAACTACGCCATAATATTATTATGATAGTTATCCGCACGTTACCACTGGGTTGTTAGTGCTCCCAATAATTGTTAGTTTTGTTTTCTCCCTTTCGTTTTTACCTCGCCTCAACTGAGCTACAGTTGTGACATTTCATAAATAGTAATTTTGCTTCTCCGCCTAACGTGTTATGCAAGTACATTGTTTCATAACTATACACATCGAGTGTTGTTTACTTTATTAACTAACGCTATAAACAACAATTATTCTCAATGTGCATTATGTAATGGTCGACATAATATTTGGCAGTGTGGTCGATTTATAGATATGTCTGTGTTTGAGAGGGCTGTTGTTCGAGATGAACGTTTATGTATCAACTGTTTGTATTTTGGACATATTATAGCTAACTGTAGGAAACCCACTTTTTGTGGATGTCGCAATAGTAAACATAATGAGTTGTTGCACATGCCAGATTCTCATTCAAACCCGAGTGAGCCCCGGCAATCTCCGAATCTAAGTTTGCTCCAGCAATCTCCATCAAAACCCAAATTTGTATATTGGTAGTAGATTGAATGATGCACCTATTCGGGGTAATGGTCATAGGCCTGTAAGTAACGATCTAACAGCTAGTAGATCTCAAGCTGAAACCACCAATTGTAACTTCACTGTGCTACCCAAACACAAAGTGTGTATGAATGTAATTCCAGTTAGAGTTTATGCTAAAGGTAAAAATGATTACGTAGAAACGTATGCCTCTTAGATCAGCGCAGTGACATGTCTTTATGTGATAACAATCTAGCAAGTCGTGTTCAAGCTGAGGGTATCTCCCGTTCGTATTCAATAAGTACTGTGAATGCTAAGAAAGAACGTATTGGTACTGAGGTAGCATTGGTTGTGGAGTCGTTAGATGGTACAGAATTTGTGATGTTAGATAAGGTTTGGACCATAGACCGGCTACCTATTTCTGAGAATTCCATACCTAATAATTCAGATAGGGTTGGGTGGAGTCATTTCAAGGATATCAATATTCCAGAGTTGGATAATAAACAAGTATCACTGTTGATTGGATGCGATACTCCTGACGTTTTCTGGGTTGTAGATGAAAAAGGTGGGAAAAGGCATGAGCCATTTGCAGTTAAGTCAATTCTCGGATGGTCCATAATCGGTCCTACTCATAATTATAACGGTGAAGGTCGTAGTAAGGCTACTGTTAATTTCCTAAATCATGCGGATAACAAGTTAGAGCAACTAGTTCAGAGATTTTGGCAAACCGATTTCAATGACAAATGGCCACTACGGTAAAAATGTCAGTAGAGGACAAACAGGCTTTGGCAATTATGGAACAATTGGTAGGTAAGGTCAATGGTCATTACGTTGTTGGTCTTCCGTGGCGTAAATACCCACCAAAGTTACCTGACAATACAACGGTCATACCGGCAAGGATGCGTAGTTTGAAACGTCGATTAGAAAGTGACGATAAACTTCATCAGGAATACAAGGAGACTTTCGGCGATTACCTAAACAGGGGTTATATTCGTCAAGTCCATCACAGTCAAATTCCGAAATGTGTGTGGTATATTCCTCATCACCCGGTGTATTACCCGCAAAAGCCAGACAAGCTACGAATTGTGTTTGATTGCGCAGCTAAATGTCAGTGAGTCTCTCTCAATGTCTGTCTCTTTCAGGGGCCAGCTCTGAAAAATCATCTTGTCGCTATTCTATTACGATTTCGACGTGGAAAAATTGCATTAGTAGCAGATATTGGAGCGATGTTCCATCAGATTTATGTGACAGAGGAAGATACTAATGCCATGAGATTTTTGTGGTGGAGCGATGGCGATCTGTCTGAAGCGCCTGAGGAATACAAAATGTTGGTACATCCATTCGGCGCCACGTCTTCACCAAGTTGTGCCACTTTTGCACTTCGTCGAGCTGCTGATGACGCTTATCTTAAGTTTGATAAAACGACTGTCAGCGCTGTCCATCGCAACTTCTATGTTGACGATTTGTTAATTTTTCTGCAGACGGATGATGAGGCAATCAAATTGCCGGTAGAAATCACGGACATTTTAGAAGAGGGTGGGTTTAAACTTACTAAATGGGCATCTAACAGTAAAGAGGTTATTTCACTGATTCCTGTTGACGAGCGAGCCAATTCGGCTGTTAAATTTGATTTGGGAGAAGGTACCACGCAAAATACTCTTGGGATAAGTTGGAATATGGAAGAGGATGTCTTCGAAGTTCGGACAGTTGTTAAGCATAAATTACCGACACAAAGAAATATTTTGTCCATCGTGAGCTCATTGTATGACCCACTGGGCATTGCCGCTCCAGTCATCTTGAACGCAAAGATATTGTTACAGGGGCTATGTAAGGGAAATATTGGGTGGGACGATACATTAGACGAGGTTACGGTAAATTTGTGGAATTTGAAGTCCTTATCAGATATAAAGTTTACCAGATGTTTGAAATCTTTTGATTTAGTGGAAGTAGTCGAGACACGGTTGCATCATTACGCAGATGCATCAAAAATGGGCTATGGTACGGTATCGTATCTTAAGTTTGTTGATGATGCTGGTAAATCCT
This sequence comes from Epimenia babai, assembly GCA_011762755.2. NCBI lineage: Eukaryota > Metazoa > Mollusca > Solenogastres > Cavibelonia > Epimeniidae > Epimenia > Epimenia babai. The sequence goes on from WURV02219496.1 coordinate 6,830, forward strand.
GTATAACACTTATCATAGCGAAATCTCGATTGGCTCCTATAAGGGCCATAACCATCCTGAGATTAGAACTCTCCGCTGCTGTACTAGCTGTTAAAATGAACAGTATCATAACGCGGGAGGTGGATAATCCAATTGATCAGACAACCTTCTGGACGGATTCGACCGCTGTGCTTAGTTACATGAATAACCAAACAACTCGCTCTAAGACGTTTGTAGCGAATCGACTCTCTATTATTTACAATGGGTCAGAGCCTTCACAGTGGAGATATGTTGATTCCAAACGTAACGCAGCTGATAACGCGTCCCGCGGATTCAGAGCTACAGACACTGATAAGTTTCAGGCGTGGTTAAATGGTCCGGACTTTCTTCATCAAGATGAGCACAGTTGGTCACAGCATCCACTTGATACTACCTTAGAGCTCCGAGATGACCCGGAAGTGAGACATGAAAATAATGTTCATCTCGTGAATCAGAACGTGTCCGAGGGTTTGGACAGACTAATTAATCGATATTTTGACTGGTACTCGTTGCAGAAAGCCATAGCGTGGCTACTTCGTTTCAAGGCGTATTGCGGCGAGAAATATCCGAAGCAGGATGAATGTCTCGAACGGGGAGAGCTCTACATGTGAGATTCAAAAGACGACAAATGCCGTTTTACAATATGTACAAAACCAGGTTGATGGAAAGGAGGTTACTGATATGACGTTGATAATTCGTCATTATCACCATATATCGGGCCATTCTGGCGTCGATCATGTTTTAAGCGCATTGCGCTCTCAGTTTTGGGTGGTCAAAGGGCGATCGTCTGTATTATGTAAGGCGAGGTCGAAATAGCGATGACAAACGTTACGGTTGTATTTTCACATGTCTATGTTCTCGTGCAGTCCACATTGAGATCGCACACACTCTGACAACGAGTTCATTTTTGTGTGCCTTAGATCGCTTTGTTGCTCGTAGAAGGCCACAGGTAATATATAGCGACAACGGTACAAATTTTCGAGGCGCTGAACAAGAGTTGCGCGATCTGATTAGTAAATGGAACTCTGAGGAAATTAGATTTCCCCCGCCAACGGAATATAACATGGAAATTCAATCCACCCGCTGCCTCACATTTTGAAGGTATTTGGGAATCATTAAATCTATACGGAAGATTCTGAAATGTCTGCTTAAGGAGCAGTTGGTTAGAGATGAGACACCTCTTACAGTCATGACCAAGATTGAGAAGATTCTAAACGATCGTCCATTAACTTCTCGAAGTCCCGACAGCAGGGATGATGGGTCCACTCACTCCAAACAAATTGCTATTGCTGAGAGATAATTCCTGCATACCTATCGATAAATTTAACAGGCAGGACAATTATGAAAGGCGCTGCTGGCGACAGGTACAATATCTTTGGAAAAGGTGGAAACGTGAGTACTTACCCACATTGCAGCTTCATAGCAAATGGTATACTACTCACTCTAACGTTGAGGTAGGAGATATAATGTTGATTATAGATGACAAAGTATCTAGAGGTCAGTGGCCCCTTGGAAGGGTCGTAGAGGTTTACCCCGATAAGGACGGGTATGTCCGTTCGGTGAAACTGAAAACTCGAGACACATTCAACGTCAGACCTATCACAAAACTGTTTGTTGGAGAGTGATGTTATGAATGTGCCTGGGCATGGTCATACTTCGTGCCCTGTAGAGGTTCTGTTATACATATTATTACATATTACTGTTGTTGTTACTGTTGTTATTGTTGTTGTTATTGTTGCTGTTACTGTCTTTGCCTTTGCCATTGCCTTTGCAGTTGCGGTTGCCGTTGTCATTGCCGTTGCTGTTCTTATTCTTGTTATTCTTGTTCTTGTTCTTATTGTTCTCCTTGTCCTTGCTGTCGTTGTCGTCGTTATTGTTATTGTCGTAGTCGTCGTCGTAGTCATCGTCGCCGTCATTGTTATTAATTATAATTGTTATTAATTATTATTGTCATTGTTATCGCCGCCATTATCGTTATCGTCGCCATCGCCGCCATTATCGTTATCGTTGTCATCTGCATCGTTATAATGATGATGGCGACGACGATGATGATGACCAGTATACATTTTGATAGGTCAAAACATTACGTATAATACTGTGGGATTAGATTCCATTACCAACGGCTTTGCAAAATAGGTAAGTTTTGACTTTAGCTTTGTACTCAGACAGACTAACAGAAGTGCGAATATCGGTTTGTAACGAGTTGAATAATTTGGCAGAATTATATGAAAACGTTCTGTCTCCAAAGTGGGTACGTTTAGTTTTAGGGACAACGAGTTGAACGTAAGAAGATTGTCTTGTGGTAGGGTGAAGGTAGTGTGTTCGCCTGTTACCTTTACAGCGTTAGGCCTAACTAAAAGTCAATATGATTCACTATTTTTATAAAGGGCATGACAGATGAAACCCTATAGCCTACTTATAATAAACGCGTTAAAAGTTATAAAACGATGAGATATCACAGGCTAATAATAAATCGGTAATCTTTCATCGTTAACATATTGAAAGTACGTAATTGATTATGAGAATTTTTGTGAACTTCAATTTGTGGTATTCCATGCTTACAAGATCTTCGATACCGCGAACATATTTACATTCAATTCTTCATAATCCAAAGTCATCGCCGTAAGTACGTATGTGTACAAGGTTATACAAGTTTAAAACCACCACTAGGCATTGCAGTACTCACCAAGTTACGCCTAATTTCATTTGTTAATGTCCTGGGTGGCAAATTGTAGTGTTGTCGACATCATCTTGTCATTATTGACCAATGCACAAATCGGCACTCTAAATAAAGTTTATTAATATTATAAACTATGGCGCAAATAGTAGATACATTTGCACTTCGCGCAATATAGTGCACTAAAACAATGCGTTGGTTAAAGTTCCCTGATTTTTCGAGATGAATTAGCAGACATTTCCACGTGGTAGACAATTTGTAAACAAATATGATGCGCGCGCATTCAATACCACGTGATATTTCTCAAGCAATGAAAATGCAGCTTTACCTTGCCACAGCAGGGAAAAAATGACGCGTCGGGGAGTCCTCTGTACAATTGGAGGCGAAAATAGCCGCTATTTTTGCATTCCATCCGGAAGTGGTTTTTGTGGTTTGACATCTACGTTGATCTTAGTATACTATACTGTATAGTTTTACTTTATTCCAGCTAAAATTAACACCACAATACCACACCGTTGCGTGCCTATCAACGCAAATATTTATTGGAATAAATTGCCAAAAACCCAAGGCTTAGAAAACGTTAAATGGCCATTGAACGCGACTCGGCGGAGAAGAGCGGTGGTCGGCCGGAACTTTTTGCTTGAGTTTACTGCTACCAATAACCATCTTGACGATTATGATCACGTTACCTCGACAGCTCTTGGTAAGCAACTTGGTTACAGTGAAACACTGTTAATTGTTTAATTTTGGAATTCAAATTTCGGGATTTACTGGTCATGTCTAGTTTCTTGGTAGATATTTCTCACATTTTAAACTATGTAAATTCTTTTATAATCAGTTACAGTGAAACACTGTTAATTGTTTAATTTTGAAATTTAAATTTAGGGATTTACTGGGTGTCATGCCTAGTGTTAATTTTGGGGAGGTGGCGGGCTCGTTGTGTGATAATAGTCTAGTTAGTAGTAAATTGTATCACAATTCACATACCTCGATTCC
>WURV02219507.1:0-10520 GCA_011762755.2 Epimenia babai
TGCATGTAATCAAACATCCATACATTGTGGACTGACCACATGCATGTAATCAAACATCCATACATTGTGGACTGACCACATGCATGTAATCAAACATCCATACATTGTGGACTGACCGCATGCATGTAATCAAACATCCATACAATGCAGACTCACCAGATGCATGTAGTCATATATTCATATATTGTGGACTCACCATATGTACATAGTCATATTTTAATACATTGTGGACTCACCATATGCATGTAGTCATACAATCATATATTGTGGACTCACCATACGCATGTAGTCTTATAGTCATAAATTGTGGATTCACCATATGCACATGGTCATATATTCATACATTGTGGACTTACCATATGCATGTTGTCATACAATCATACATTGTGGACTTACCATATGCATGTTGTCATACAATCATACATTGTGGACTCACCATATGTATGTAGTCATACATTCATACATTGGTAGACGCACCACGTGTACGTAGTAATAGTCATACATTGTGGACTCACCATACGCATGTAGTCTTATAGTCATAAATTGTGGATTCACCATATGCACATAGTCATACCTTCATACATTGTGGACTCACCATATGTATGTAGTCATACAATCATACATTGGTAGACGCACCACGTGTACGTAGTAATAGTCACCCATTGTGGACTCACCATACGCATGTAGTCATACTGCGGTGCCATATCAGCATTGGTGCCACCTTTGAGGACCAATTCACACGGTGCATCAGCAAACATCATGCATGGCAGGGTTGTCTGCAGCAGCAGACACACGCTTCTGTTGACCAAACATGCCACTCATCATTATATATTATAACAATATTTTAATTATCATTATATATGACAGGCTTCTACGAATACCATTTTTGTCTCGATCAGCATACTCACATGTCCAACTGTAAGATAAATCATTCTGTATGGGACATACACACACTGGTGTGATGCGTGTATTCCAACCAAGAGGGTCTTGGTACATTTTGTCTGTCCCTGTATAACCATAGCCTTACAATCAGAGTTTGATAACCCAATAGCTTGGCACAAGCTGCAGCCTAAGGCCTCAAAGCTTGGGGGCCCCCATATCTGGGTTGTTTGCTTCGACGACAAGATTCCAAATATGCTGTTTTTATGAATGAAAATAACAGTTCAAATTTTTGGGATCTTTATAAAAAATGTGTTGAGATTAGTGCTAATATGGTTTGCGATAAGTAGTAAAATTGTGGTATTGCCGAAATATTTTTATTGATTACCAAATCAGATTCTATTGTAGTTATCTAGAAAGAATCCGCAATAAGTCTACTTTTAGCTATGTAAATTTGGCTAAAATATATGACTAAAAACATTCCAGGTGGATGTCAGCGAGTTACTGGATGACCCTGTCTGAGTGGTCCCAAATTTCATTAGCCCAGGGACCCGAAAAAGTCACACTTCAGGGTTGTTTACAGTGATAGAAAATATGTCTATATGTTATTATGATTATTACAAACTGGAAGGCAGTAAATTCTAGGCGCCTCAGATTTAGTTTTTAATTGTACTGGTTCGATGTTTTTAACTCTGCCACGAGTTAACATGAATACTAGTGATGCACAAATACACTAGTAAAACCTGTTTGTAGCAACATGAGTAAAGAAGCACTGGGGAGTATCGAAAGCAAGGGGCATACTGGCACCTGTAACAGACCTGCTTTCCACAATGCTTTATTGTAGAGCCCCATCTGGCACACATGAAATTTATTCTTAGGCATTCAGTAATCTGTACCATGTTTTACTAATATTGTACGTACACATGTACATATATCCATAGTTACCCGGCAGTTTTCGTGTCCGATACGTATTTGGCAGCCTTCAGATTGTTGGGAGTGAAAGTGACGTCTGTCGATCCGACTTCTGCATGGCGTAGACTGCCTTTACACAGATCACGTATGAGCTCTAGACCGCACAGGTGCTGAGGTCTAAATGCAATCAAAAGACATCTATAAGAGCCTGCAAGATATCTTAGGTAACAGTCAATGAAACATTGGAAAATAAGGTCAACATAGCAATAGAAGTCATGGCAACAACATGGCAACAACAGAAAGAAGATGCTAAAAGACAACAGATATTAGAGCATACAAAACACCAGAGATGAGAACGTTCAAGACAACAGAAATAAGGCCTACCAAACAACTCAAATCATTCAAAATAACTTGGGTAAGAGCCTAAAAGGCGACAGATTTAAGGACCAACATGAGCTTAAGTGTACAATAAACAAAAATTTTTGTACCGTTAAAATAAGGCTATTTAACTTTAAAGATCACAATTTTGACATGAAAAAGCATACACAAGTGGGCAAAAATCACGCTGAGTGATAAATATCCTTATACTGCATCCAGAAACTGAGTAATACCAATTCAGAATCTGCTAAATTTGAAACAATGCAAAGGGGATCTATTTTTTTAATAAATACAACATGACTCCTGAAACTAAAACAGCTAATTTGAATGTATACGCAATTGATTGTATTTCTAACTTCACAACATTATCTAATACAACCTCAGGCCTGGTTTACTTCTTCCAGCACGAATATTAATAATGTTGATGGGCTTCTTCAGAAGACAGCTGTAAGCTATGGCATTTCTGAGTATTTGACCCCCCTGAAAGTTTTTAGAACTATTAAAATATAAGTCAACATATTAAAGTCTATGCCCAGTACGTGACAGTTAGCGTAGTTTTTTTTACAGCGTTTGACTTTGAATCCAGAGGACCCTGGTGCAATTTCTACTCTAACCAGTATACTCCCTGTGGCACTTTTAGGACGGAAAATGCTTTAAACTCCTGTGCTATGTCACTATGTCATCATCCCATTGTAAATAACCACTAACTATCATGGTCTTGGCGGAGAGTGCGACATAAGTTCAAAATCACTGGTGTGAATTGGAGAAAGTCAAATCTTTGCCAAGACTCTGTGGGTTTTTCACAGTTGTCCTCCCACATCCCTTATGAGTGAGGCTAGAAATTCTGCTGCATTAACCACATTTGTAGGCTCGCTTTGTAAAGTGCCAAGAATGACCTCGACAACAATTACCTCGGTAATCAGCCCATAACTACATAGACATACCAGTATACAGGCTATAAAAGGCCAAGAATGACCTCAACAATGATTACCTTGGTAATCAGCCTATAACTACATAGTCATGCCAGTACACAGGCTATAAAGGGCCAAGAATGACCTCAACAATGATTACCTTGGTAATCAGCCTATAACTACATAGACATGCCAGTATACAAACTATCGTGTTTTCAGATGAATAACCTTTTTAACTCTATCTGACAATGGGAGTTTTATGTAGCCCTGGTAGGGTAGATCTGGATGAGCTTCTATCTGGGTATACACAACTTCTAACTTGATAGACTGAGGTCAGAATCAGGAGACAGGTGGCTTCTTAATGTAGTTATGATATATATCAGGACGCTTCAATATTGCGGTCAGATCTATTGATCAGTCGTACAGCGGGGTAGCAAGCAGTGGTGACATAGAAGAGAAACTAAAGAAACACTTTAAGGAATGCATCTGCCGCGATCGAAACAGGGTGTTGTATTTGAAATGTTGTGGATATTAGTATGATCAAAATGTTGATTAGGCTGTAGTGTTATTCTTAAACTATACAGCCATGTGTATATGTACTATGATATAACATATTGGAAAGAAATGCACAGAAATAACCTATACCCCTGATGCTATAAGTTTTTTCTGTGCATTTCTCTCCAGCTATTCAAAGAACCATATTGGATACCCTCCTTAACGTAACACATGTTGTACTACAACTATCTGGTAACTATATATGAATAAAAATCAGCTTCCTGTAAACAAATTATTCTTCTTCATTTATTTCTTTAGACAGTAACGTTCTTTGTTCACTCTTATATCGCACGGTACCCTCCCGATTATTCATTCAGATTCAACTGTTTCCTCAGGTGGTCTGCACTACAGTCCTTCCAGCATTATAAATCGATGAGGTGAACTGTTTCAGCAACAGGACATCATAATATTATTACTAATAAAATAAGTTTTAGTTTTGGCTTGTTTCGTAAAGGGTCAGTACTAACCCAACTGGCAATTCCCTGTCTATCGCTACATACGTGCAATATTATAGATTTACCCCCCCCCCCCCCCTAGTGTTATGTTGCCCTTGCAGGATAATTATAATAGCCATATGCCTATATTTTATTTATATAAATACTATTTTAAATACCCACAACTGACGACCTGCAAATATGAATACGTATGTAGGAATGTATAAACTCACTCCTTCCAAAACGCTACCATCGATGATAATTTCTTTTCCTTCAGTCATCACTTTCGGTTCACAGACGACATCACAAGAAAGGTAAGTGGTGTAATGGTGTCACTAAAGCTCTACAAGCACTGTGGCGTCTCAACACGAAGGTGACACATCGTTGTATCATGAATATTCCGTATACTGTATATATATAATGCAGTTACTTAATATAAGGAAACAGGTTCTTGTACATAGTTAATAGAACTCAGGCGATTATTACACAGTACACACCCTCTATAATCATAAATAATACTATTATCTTGCTGCTAACTAACTCATACAAATAAAAGTGATGGCAAATAGCTTTTTGCTACATGTTACCTCAATTATAAGTAAGTAAATTACAGTATTGGTAAGTCTCACTCATATATAAATTATATCTACTTTAAACCCTGCGATCCTGCACGGAAATTATCAAGGGCGGTAATTGAGTTTTTACTTTGGCCAATATGGCGACTTCCATCATAATTCGATTTTTGCCACGCTCGCTGTTCATTTTGAGATCTCCGTGCAAGAGGGTATGATACTGAGATACTCATGTATCTGTATGCTTTTTAAAACTTTACTCAATACACACGCCATAGCGGATATGCTTATAGTAAACGACATTAATAAATTTTCGATACAATAAATAAATAATTCTGTGTGAAATGGAATAAAAAATATATTTGATTTAAGGTGCACTACTTGCATTACTGTCTAACACACATTACATTATTAAATGCACTATCCAGCATGGAATTGGAAGCAATAGAAGCTGTAAGACCGTAATGGTAACTATATGCGAAGACACCATACTTGCCCTTGACATGGGCACACAAATAGATATAATTACACTTGATTTCACAAAAACATTTAACACCCTGCCACACAGACGACTCCTACCCAAACTTGAGAAATATGGCATGAGTAACAACATTCTAAATTGGATCAAATGATGGTTGGTAAATAGGACCCAGTGTGTCACTGTGAATGGATCAAAATCTTAAAGAGTTAGTGACATTGTCACATTGTGTAAAACCTTAGTGAAAATGGAACATAATTAAACTAACTAACCTAACAAACACCTGTCACTGTCAGTGCCCCTGAGTAGTAGTGTAAAAAATTAATTTTTTTATTCTTACAACTTGGAGGGAGACTTTGCAATGAATTAGATGGTAATATGGATTCTTCATAAAAGGCTCATTACAACTTAGTTACTTATCGCATATGTGTTCACTAGTAATTCTTTTGAAATGTAGCTTCACTTTGAAGGTAAACTGTAAATGGGCATTTGATTGTACTATCCTGTGAAAGTTTTAAAGCGCTATATTTTAAGTCTTTTTCATTCTCATTGGTAAATGCTGCAGTAACTTTAAGTATTGCTTTTAGTTAAAAAATTCATATTTTTAGTCGATATCTGTCAATTTTTTTGTACAGGTTTACAGTTCCAGACCACAAAGGATTTCATGTCTCACATGGTCATGTTCAAGGTCTTATTTAACGACTTTCTTTTCTGATGACAATAAACAACAGTATACAGTACAGTTGACTCCCACTCGGAAACGTTTTATCCATAGTTCTTCAAGTAAGTTTGTCATAAGTATGTCATGGCTTTTGTATTGCGATGCTATCATCAGGGTATGTTAAATCGTACGTAGCATTTCTTGTTTGCCAATTATCTTATCAACTATGTACCAACTATGTCGCAACTATGTATCACATGACGGGAGACAAGGTTATGATTAAATACAATTGCATTTCTCTTACTGTACAAACTCATCCTTTCTGTTTTTCTTCTTTAGGTATCTTGCGTAAGCGCATTGACGGCCATGCTCTTCCACCCATCTCTGTCACGCTTGGCTCGTATCACGGTGTTTTTGTTTGGTGTCTTCATCCAATCCACGAGGTTATTGACAAATGTCATTCATTGGCATCCTCTTGTTCTTCTCTCTTCTATCTTTCCTGTTTTAATAAGATTTTCCATGCCTTTCCTTCTCATCTCTTATCTGAAAAATGTCATCTTTCTTGATTTTATACTTTTTTTACACTGGCACGGATAAACACATCATCATTGGTCACTTCGTCTACCCACGATATTTTTAACATTAGTTTGTGGAACCACACTTCCGTTGACTGAAGTGTTTTCTGTATCATGTTTAAAATTGTCTATTTTTCGCAGCCATACAACAGGACTGACCAGATATAACAATTAAGAACTCTGAGTTTTGTTGGCATACTTATGGGTGTATTTGCAAGAACCGCCTTCTTGTTGTTGAAAGCTTCTTTGGCTATGGGTATGCGTCTTTTAATTTCATGGTCGGACTTGCCGTCTGACATCAGTAGGCTACCTAGATGACTGAACTTGTCGACCTGCTTAATGTTCTCACCACTAGCGGTTATCCTAAAAACGGGTGGTATAGCTTTCTTTCATACTGTCATTGTGAAGGTTTTCTTTGTATTCAGGGATGAGATTCAGGGACCAGAATGTTCGCTCTCATCTATTACTTTATCGAGGAGATCTTGAAGTCCCGCTTCTGTCTTGCTAATCAAGACGGTGTCATCAGCATCGCGGATGTTGTTGATGTTATGACCGTTGACAGACACACCTTCAAGTTTGTGGAGTATGATTTCGCTATACAGCAAGAACAGGTCCAGTGACAGCATGCATCCCTGCCATACACCTCTCCTGATCTTTTTCCACACACTGAGTTTGTTGTCCACACGTACAGCTGCGGTTTGCTCCCAGTATAGGTTCCATATCCACCGTAATGTCTTTCCATCGATGTCTAGTTGTTTAGGATCGTAAATAACTTTTCATGTTGAACTTTATCAAAGGCTTTAGAATAGTCTATGAAGCAAAGATATAGATCTTTCTGCACTTTAATTATGTATGATATTAATGGCATTGGTCGTTCCCTTTCCTTCCACGAAACCGTTCTGCATGCAAGTCTCATTAAGATTTTTAACATCAGTTTATTAATGTGACTCATGAGGCCTATTGTGCGGTGTAACATACATTCTGTTGTTCCTGGCATTTAGTTAAGGCGAAGAAAATTGATCTTGTTAGAACTTCCGGAATTTTCCATTTATCATACATTTTATTTAGGATGGATTCAAGCTTATCCATTACTATGTATTTTAGCGCATTTATCGTTTCAGTTGAGATCTTGTCTGGCTCTGCCGCTTTCCCGGTTTTCATATTTCTTAATGCTAGTCGCATTTTCTCTCTGTCCTCTCTGTAGTAGATGTATTATGAAATGGTACTTGTCCAATTGCGAGGAAAACTACCAACTTATTATGGAGCTCAAACAGCCCTGTGATTTTGTGAGCTATAAACAAGGTGGTGAGCATTTTAGATCAATGTTATTTATGACTTAGTAAAGATTTTGCCATACATAGTAAGTTCTTCTTCTTTATGGGTTCTTTTCGGCATCGTGTAAGTGGTTCATAAAGTTTTTTCTGAAGGAGTAGTGACTGTGGTGGGATGGTCAGCTCTTTGCCCTGATCCAGTGGTCACATGACCCAATAATAATATTATTATTATTGAGATATTATTAGTGAGATTAATTTGTTCAACGTGCTGACTATAGTATATTTAGATGAGCTTTTTCAACTGTCAATAATGGCCTAGACAATGACGATGGGTGAATCGCATTCTCTACCTTCATACATATCTTACATCCCCCACCCACCCCTTCCCCACTGTAGCAATGGCACCCTAGGTACTGTGATGGCCCAGACTTCTTATGTAGTCATGTAGATAGCTAGAATAAAATCAGAAGTAATATTTTCATTTACGTGCATGTTAACTGATGTAGTCATATTGAACGAAAGTCAATTTCACTGCTCTATTTATATTTTCTGTGTTTAATTTTGCTGTATTCACAGGGCATTTTGGAGAGATTGTTCCCTTTTTGCTCGCTGACATTGGCGAGGGAATTAAAGAAGCACAAATTACCGAATGGTGATTATGCTATCATAACCTTGAGTAGTCATTGGTGTGAAAGTAATTAACTAACGAAGATAATTCACCCTGACTTACTTTGTTTTACATGTGACCCTCAAGTTTATTACATGTCAAATCGACGTTATGAAAGTAAATAATCAATCTAACTTGGTCTGTTTTCTAGACCTATAATTCTTACTAATTCTGAAAAACCCCAGCATCAAACATCGCTATTTCTAACGAGATATTTGTGGATGTGTTCACGTGAGTTCTTACCAAACACCTAGCTTAGTATTTTCTGCATATATTTTTTAATAGCATTTTTATTTTTTTATTTTTCATAGAGTTTTTGGTATATTATATTACACTACGTTATCAGTCTATTATCTGTTTCTTGTTCATCGTTTTGTTAATATTATATTCAGATGTTCAACTGTCTTTCTATCTCATGGCTTCAAAATTTTTATATATGTTTTTGCAAGCGTAAGTTTCAGTCTTGTGTTTTTTTATGTGTACGCTGTCCACAGTGACCTGACATAATTGTATGTCTAGACAGTCCACTATCTAGAGCGACTTGTCCTGATTGTATGTCTAGACAGTACATTGTCTAGAGCGACTTGTCCTGATTGTATGTCTAGACAGTACACTATCTAGAGCGACCTGTCCTGATTGTATGTCTAGACAGTACACTATCTAGAGCGACCTGTCCTGACTGTATGTCTAGACAGTACACTATCTAGAGCGACTTGTCCTGATTGTGTGTCTAGACAGTACACTATCTAGAGCGCCCTGTCCTGATTGTATATCTAGACAGTACACTATCCACAATGACCTAACCTGATTTTATCACTTTGCAGGACACTAACCAAAGTGACCTGCCTTGCTAGTGTATATATACAGTACACTATCCATAGTAGCCTGTCATGATTGTGTGTCTAGATGGTACACCATCCACCGTGACCTCGTGTTTGTGTGTCTAGTCAGTAAATAATCTAGGATGACCTCTTGTTTGTGTCAGGTTCGTCAAGGTTGGCGATTACGTAACACAGTTTCAGCCAATCTGTGAAGTAAAGAGTGACAAAGCCACTACTGACATCACGAGTCGATTTGAAGGCACCATCGTCAAAATTTACCACGATGTTGACAGCCTCGCTCAAGTTGGTCAGCCTCTCGTTGATATACAGCTGGCAGGAGGTAAATTTCCTTTAATACTTAAAATTCATATAACTTGATATAGAGTTGTTGATATACAGCTCGCAAAATTTAAATTTCCTTTAATACTTAACATTCATATAACTTGATATAGAGTTGTTGATATACAGCTGGCAGGAGGTAAATTTTCTTCACTACTTACCATTCATATAACTTGATATAGAGTTGTTGACATACAGCTGGCAGGAGGTAAATTTTCTTCAATACTTACCATTCATATAACTTGATATAGAGTTGTTGATATACAGCTCGCAAGAGGTAAATTTCCTTTAATATTTACTATTCATATAACTTGATATAGAGTTGCTGATATACCACAGGCTAGAGGTGATAGCATTTTGACCTGTCTTGGTAAAATATCCATATCTCTGAAAATGTTCATTGAATTTAATTTTTCATAGCTTATTTTGAAGAGAAATAGCAGGCCTTTCTAATGATACCCATATCTTGTATATTCGTTACATTTGTAGTTTGTAGCAGGTTGTCGAACAAAAATTGCATTTTTCGGGGGGATGCTCTGTATAGTTATTGTAATACAGCTGACAGTGTCCATTACACACGAGCGGGTATGTTATAGAGAGCCCGCTAAACGATACCCAGGAAGATGTAGCTGATCAGTGTGTGGCATCACCCAGAGCACTGAATGCCTCACCAGCCGTCCGCAAGCTGGCTGCAGAACATAATGTATGTATTACGCCTGACAACAAGTTAGCAGTCACCCTTGTTAGCTTCTGAGTCTATACCAGTCACCCGTGTTAGCTTGTGAGTATATACAGTCACCCCTGTTAGCTTGTGAGTCTATACCAGTCACCCTTGTTAGCTTGTGAGTCTATACCAGTCACCCTTGTTAGCTTCTGAGTCTATACCAGTCACCTTTGTTAGCTTCTGAGTCTATACCAGACACCCTTGTTAGCTTCTTAGTCTATACCAGTCACCTGTGTTAGCTTCTGAGTCTATACCAGTCACCCGTGTTAGCTTCTGAGTCTATACCAGTCACCCGTGTTAGCTTCTGAGTCTATACCAGTCACCCGTGTTAGCTTCTGAG
>WURV02219518.1:0-10520 GCA_011762755.2 Epimenia babai
GAGTGCAGTGCACATCTCTCCTCTCAGATATGTACAAGACCCGAATATAGTCTCAGACACACGCGAGTGCAGTGCACATCTCTCCTCTCAGATATGTACAAGACCCGAATATAGTCTCAGACACACGCGAGTGCAGTGCACATCTCTCCTCTCAGATATGTACAAGACCCGAATATAGTCTCAGACACACGCGAGTGCAGTGCACGTCTCTCTTAGATATGGACGAGTAGCTTAACTTAAAAGCGAGGTGACCTCTGTGAGAGACGAAATTCATTATATAAATCTGGGCACGGAAGTCTATAGTAGGATAATGAAAATAGAACTCCGGCTTCTAAACTGAGGAATATGGGTTCTGCATCCAAGCCAACAGAAATACGATAGAACTAGAAGGTGGGGCTCGTATACGCAACGATATTACGTTTTAATTATAATCCTTCTGACACATTCTTTTGAAGGTTTAGGCTTGTCGATTTAGGTATAGGTGAAAATCAGTGAAGTTGATTTATCGCGAGGTGAAGCAATATTCAATGGGGAAGTAACCGCGTCGCAGATTCGCGGCGGCCGTCACAGACAGTAATTGGACAAGCTTGCGTAATTCCGGTATACAACCTTAGATTAATACAGGAGAGTGTACTGTAAAATTCGCAATTGCGCACCAATTTTAAATCGCGAAATTCGAAGAGGATTTCCATTTCAGTGCATTACATAACCTCACTTATAAACATCGTGTCCCAGTATTATATTAATAAGTCTATTAAGGATATATATACACGTCCATTCGTCGACACATGAAAAATACTTACACTACTGCGTAATATCGCCAAGCATAAGTTCAACTTTCGACAATCACAACTTTGGGGTGAACGAAGCGTACATGGAACTGCATGTCGACTCATAGTCTATGTATAATCATGTATAATGTAATGCGATGCGATGCGACGCAATGCAATTAAATCAATTTAAATGCAATGCAAATCAAAGTTCCAACCTTAAGCACCCTTAAAACAGCAGATTTTTTTCATCTTAATGAGACGTGCAATTAATAATTTATTTTTTACCCACCTAATTATAGGGTTAATGTCAGTAAATATTTGTTATTAAAATAACGGCAATGAAAGTCTTGCTTCGATGGATAGCAAAAAGCTTTGCTTTTCGTTTGTTCGGTCAATCCGAGAAAACCGTACAGCTATCTTTTGACACAGTTGTACAAATAATGAAATAGTGTCATGATTTTTCAATAGCTTTTTAAATTTGTACGAGAAAACTACTCGGTTGTTTTCAACGAAAGTTGTCAAATCATTTAGTTTTTTTTAGAACTCCCGAAATCATTCGTGCTGTTCACTGTCTCCTATCTGGCGTGCCATTAATCCGTAAGTATCTTTACTAAATTTGTGAAAAAGAATGCGTCAACAGGACCAAACCAAGCTCTACTAATTATCGAGTGCGTAATAAGTAATTACACATACTGAACACCTACAAATAAGCATTTTAGTTATTGCTTTATCATGGATAAACATAGTTCATGCACCCAAGAAAGGCACCACCCTACAGGCCTGGGGACACGCGGCAGGGCGCACGCATTACGTATTGTCATTACCTCTTAAGACGCTCTCCTTGCTCGTCAAGATGTTGTTAACAACTACTAACAACTACTAACCACCATTAACACCTATACACAATCGTAAAACTTCATCGTTTTACCTACGTGATGATATATAATGGCCCCTACATCAGCATTGTACGCGCGCACACCCCAAAGCTGACCCGCGGGGAGCGGCATATAAATGAAGCTAATATCCCAGGTCTTGAAATGTATTTTATTCGAACCGCGGCTTCTTCTTTGTGCGTTGATTGACGTCGTTAGGCGGACGTTCGGAAATGGACTAGGAATGGCGGTGTACCACAATAGCGAACAAACTCGTCGAAGACACACTTAATTACACTTACAAAATTAGGAATTTCCTCGTGATGTAATCGCCCATATATTGTGACAGTGCGCATGGCTGCGCAAACGTATCTCAATTAAATGACGTCACTAGACTGTATATTCCGGTCTCGCGAACTGAACTGAACTGTAGCAAGGGGTATTGACCGAATTTTCGATTAAGAATTAGTGATTTCATTGAATAGGTAACCCTTAACCCTTTATCTTTTATAATTAATTCAAACAAACGGTTGTCTTAGACGATAGTGATGCTATTTATTTGTAATATATAAATAATTATGAAAACCACGCGCCTCTAGTATAATGTTAAACCCTCCACTCGACCGGCAGAAACGAAAGTCGCTATTTCAGTCATTGGTGGCAGGTGCATAATATGTCTTGCAACTTCCATGCTTTCGCTCAAAGTTCTCTTGTCGTCATTATCGTTGTTAGTGCCATTGTTGCTGTACGATATGCTAAGTGAATTTCTCAATTGTATTTTCGCAAGGGAAATGTTCGGTCAAAAAAAACCTCCGTAAAATTTGACCTAATCCATAAAAGCTTCCAAAACCGATGTTAGCGGTCAGTAAATTATTTAGTTAAAAAGAATTTAAGAATGACTAAGGACCCTCATAATAATTCATCGGGCTCTCGGACATTTTCATCGCCCTGTTCATCGCCAATCGACGCGCGCTAATGTCCACTTTGACCGCGAGTGAGAACGTGAGCTGCTAACTTTACGACCTTATCGTACCTAATTGACCAATGACTAACGATGACGGATGACCTGCGAGGACTTTATGACTCGTCCAAGCGAATAAAACGATGAAAAGTTGACGTGCTTAAAAGGTACGATTTCTGCGTCATTTGCTCGATCCTGTCCCAGACCTAGCGCGTAGTGAATGCCGTCTGAAAGCTAAACAATACAGAGAACTTCACGAAAACCATTCTGAAGACACAGACATCTCAACAGATGCCTCAATTTGCCGACACCGAGGTGTGGATCGCCATGTTGACAACATTATAATTATGGGAAATGTGGAGGAAACATCTTATGACTAAGATATCAAGATATCCGTTAGCCAGAAGGTGTTAACTTTGCATTTCTCACTTCACCAGCACCGATCATACTAATAATCGGGTGTCGTAGGGGAAATTTATCTCCAATGCGTTAGGCCCTAAATATAACGGTATTATGATGCATCTATTGTATGGTATGAAAGACAACTCCCGTAGCCGTAGAAGGTTTTCTGTGCCTTCCATTATGAACTTTCAAGTACTCAACGTTACTGTTGTCCACCAATTTATTTTATAATAGCGTGTATGTTTTCAAAAACATTCATTAGTCTTCAGGCTTACTTTCCAAGTGCTCATGGCCCACGAGTTCTCGCGGCCTACGAGTTCACACGACCCAGGAGTTCTCACGGATATTAAGAAAATAACATAATACCCAAACAGCATCAATAATTAGTCATTGTAATTGTCATCACTTTGCGCTATCATTTTAATGTGCATACATGCATACATTAAATATTATACATTAGTCTGTTTGAAGGGGAAGCAGATAATCGAGTTATAAGAGCGCTGCACTCATACCCGAGGTCGCGGGTTCGAGATCACCTGCAGGTCGGCTTTTCTGTGATTATACTCAACAAGACACGTCTCCCAATTTGTTGGAGTAAACCCGTCTGTAAATATTGTAATTCGCCTTCATCAATATGAAAATAGTGTTTTTCAATAGATGCAGGCGAATAAAAGCAACGCACTGGTGCTATGTGTAAGGCGATTTAATGCCGTATGAAATTCAGACCAAGTGTTCGACGATGTATTTAAATGTCCTATACTCATGTTTTAGGGATCAGAACCATTCAATGATAATTATCGTCATAACTCCAAAGAAAAATACTGGTCTATAATAATACTATAGGCAAGCAAGCATGGGAAAGAAAGCTGTCTGTGTCACGTACCCTCTATGATATATAGTAAAAGAGTCTATGTCTGTCGAGAGAATTGGCATTACCTAGAACTGCTGAACTAAAGATAAAGCATGAACAGCCATGACGAATTTTTGCCTTTCGATACCGAAGGGCGGCAGTCACGCCACGTTCGGATAGACGGAACAACGAATCTCGAGTGTTTGTCGAGTGTTTGCGCAAATAAGTATCGATGTATGCCACTTCCGCAACAAGTGGATATCGTTAACAAAACGCTCCATGGGCCGCGATTCATACCTGAAAACCGCAACAATTCCTCCAATTAATCTCGAGCACGTAGCTGTACTTGTTATATTCCGACGCAAGGATATAACTCACGAAAATACATCGTTTCCGAGCGGATTAGTGTCATGAAAACGTAACGAAAAGATCGCTACCCAGGCGGTCCCACCGAACAGCGCCTGTTTACAGAACTTATCGATATAATTGCCTCATATTTTCGCGTTGTCATATTTTTCGGCGCGATTCTATGGCGCGCAATTTTTCTTCGAGTGTCGAAGGTGTGATATTTTCTTGTATCATCCCAAGTTGATTATTATATAACGACACATTCGTATAACGGTTTCTGGACCTCCCGTGTCTTCGGTGTCGTTATTCACCGTAAATACATCCACCTGGGACCATCAAAATCTCGTTCAACCACGAAACGCGATCAAAAACTCGGTCGCCGACGCCCGTCAGAGTTATCAAGGCGAAGCAGCGATCAGCCACGAAAGCGTTCGGATTCGCCCCCTGTCTCCTACAAAAATCGATAGAAAATATAAGCACAGGATTTTAAAGAGAAATATGTGACAATATTAAGACGACATACTTGTCGTTGAAGGGGAAAAATCATTCAATAAAGGGTATTAAATATGTGTGATTAAAGTTTGTTGTGGATCCACCCGACCTATACCGTTAATGCCAAATCGACGGCGAATATAGCAGATTTACTATAATCGTTGGCATGATCTCCTACCAATTGCGAGGCGAGAGGTCGCACTGAGTGCGAGGCAGTGCGATTGTTACTTGGAGGTTTTGCATCTCGGTCTATGAGCTACACAATATATGTAACGACCTCTAATCACAGATCTACACAATATATGTTACTTACAACCTCTAATCACAGATCTACACAATATATGTAACGACCTCTAATCACAGATCTACACAATATATGTAACGACCTTTACTCACAGATCTACACAATATATGTCACGACCTCTAATCACAGATCTACACAATATATGTTACGACCTCTAATCACAGATCTACGCAATATATCTCACGACCTCTAATCACAGATCTACACACTGTGTGTTGCGACCTCTAAATCACCAGTATGGGACTCTAGCAATTGAGCAACAAAAGTTGACTTCCTGCTGTCCTATCAAACGAGTAAAAAAGTAAAGCGCGACATTTATCTGTCGCAGGCGCCAGTAAGCCCCTCCACAAATTGACTTTCCCAGTATACATATTACATTTTGCTGCCACAAATAAATTTCACTGGCATTTATTAATGGCTAAGTCGACTAGTGTACCTCAGATAAGGTACCTTGCGAAAAAACACAGATAGTATCGCCTGAATTCGAACCCATTCCTTCTGGTTCGTAGGCCGGTGCATTACCAACTGAGCTATGCCGTTCCCATTTATGTTACACACTGGCATTTGAAGTCTTAATCGTGCCAGCGATATACAAGGATATAGCCTACTTTTCTGCAACCAGCACGAAAAATACACAGAAAAATATTTAACTTTGGTTAAACACGGACGCACGACCTCTAAATGACCGATTTTGCGCTCTTACCAATATTCATGATCAATTGTAAACCCAGGCGGCTTTATGCAGTATACACAGGTCCATCATCGCGGTACAATTTGGACTATTGTGGGGAGATTACGGTCTCTATTAATCACCCCAGCCTTTGAGTGGGCATGCATTAGAGGTAGAGGGGTTATAAGCACGCGATATATTTACGAGGCCGCCATTGTGTACACACATCTGTTACATTCTGTGTGTAACTGTCTGTAGGTCAACACGAACTCGCCTGTTTGTCGAATCTACTTCATGTATATATACATTTATTATATCTACGCTATCGAGGCATAGCGACAGTGCCTGTGATTGACAGACGGAAGTAACGTACAGTTAATGAGGCGTGGCTATTAAAGTTAAAAAATAAGGAAAAAGATATAAAAAATAGAAAAATCTCATGGTAAAGCCTAACTTCGACCTCTAAATAATTTAACACATCTTTGAATACACTGGGTTCTAAAGTCTTTATTTCGCTAGTGACACACAATGATACACGAGGATATCGAGACAAGCAATGATGACTATATAAATTGAATACGATAAAAACTAACGTAACTGAATTAGACTAAAACGAGCCTCGTCCGGTGAAGCAAGCAGAGGCAACGCACATATTTTCATATACCACCACAGGTAGATTCTGGTTGATGTCGAGTATCCGTTTGATTAACTGTCTCCGGAAGCAATCAATGACGAGCGCAAATGTGGCTGACATTTACAATCACTGAAAAGTAGCACTAAAACTTCGTCATTAATTTATATTTAGTAATATACAGTTTAGTCAGTGGGAAATAAAAAACATCTTACCCCGTCGTTCAGCGGAAACACTCCCATGTAGCTGGACAACAGTTAATCAAACGGATATCGTAATAAAAAAACCTGCGTCGGCCGGGAATTGAACCCGGATCGACTGCTTGGAAGGCAACCATGCTAACCATTACACCACCGACGCGATGGCAACAAACGCTAAACAAATGTAAATAAATGACATCCGTGGATTGTAAATCACGTTTCCATATAATTTAGGAATATAATTATCTTAAAATTGACTTTTGCAATAGAGTCCGCCTGCAGTTAAAATTCAGGCCCCGTCAACATGCAAACGAGTCACGACAATTACAACCAATAAGCGTTTTAGCCCCCGAAAAGCACGCTTAGTTACTGGCCTAAGTAAATCATGCCGCTGTCAAACGTCTACTGTCGACTTCGTCTGAAAAAACTTTTTGTGGATTTCCACACCGTCACACCCCAAATGATTACGTATAATCATCTACGTGTTATGAACCACAATGAATAAGCCTATCACACATAAGTGTAAAAATGTGACAACGTATTGTCGCGTAGTACTATTATGTAGTATAGGTTCTGGGGAGTTGTCTGTAAATAGCTGGCTGGCTTAATAAACTAAGTTACAATTTAATCCCATTTAATCTTCATCTTGCTAATAGCCGTTTATCAATTAGTTCAAATTCTAACCTTAGTTAGGGTTAGATATTATGACACTATATTTTTCACGAAATTTAATATTTAAATAAAAAACACAATTCTATTTATAAATCACATTTATTTAAATACGCTTTTACAGACAAAACACATGTTTAATATATTATCCAAGTATACTATTGCATGAGACATAGAACATTAGTTACACTATATTAAGATGGGTCTTGATTTTTGCAATATTCTTATTAATATAGTATCTACTTTGTAGCTTACCTACAATTGTTATATAAATTACAAATGGAATACCTTACATACACGAATGGGTAGCATTTTTTCATTCAGTGGGCATTCACAGTAAGATAATGTATAATGAATTAAAAGTCAAATTATCGTTAAATACTTAAGCATTGTAAAATGCCTCGTCAATAGGTTCCTATCATTGCAGTCAGTGAGACACTGGGCAATATCAGTCAATAAAACACTCTGGCTATCCTTGGCGAGACAAAAATGTAGAATACATCTAGTCTAATTCAGCTTATATTCATGAGTTGCCTGAATGAATAGCTTCTCGTAGCTTTTAATTGCCTTGGTCCAATGAGACGCCTCTGAAGGTTCCAAGTTGGTGCTGACTCTATCTAAACCAAGCCGGGCAATCATCTTCTGAAGTTGTCTATTGCATTGTAAGATGAAAACTATCAGTTATTAAGTTTGAGGAGAGTATGTTAAACATCATGAAACCAAAAACAACTTTACTGAGAAAAAAATTAATACATTTATTTCCGTAAGTTATCCGGATTTCTCCCGTGATCCATCCGTTTCTGTAACGTTTAGCTTTTCGGTCCCAATGCACGTTAAATGATGCTTTACTATCACTCTTGTCTTGGACTAAGACTTACGAAGGAACATGGTAATTATGGAACAGCCATAATCCGCATTGAGTTACTTTACTCAAGGGTTATATCTCGCATATTTTGACTTGAAATAAATGAACCTTATTTAGCTTCTTAGCCCGCAATTTCACCTTGCCTATCGTAGCCAATCAGGCTTTGGAAAGCCATAAAAATGTAGGTCTATAGTGGATTGGCTACTGCCCGATATTCTGTGAATGGCTGGTACGAACAATGGCCTCGCGACAATAGTGTCACGTCGCCCTAACACCCGATCTATCATGTGGTAAGTAGTAACTTTTGACGTGTAATGATAGATATGACCGCATATGGACGCGTAAATATCCATCATTTACTCGCTGTATCGAAATATGTGTATTCACCCAACCTATATCACCAGCTGTCGTCCAACCACCTTTATCGAGACTGTCGGATTAGCGCGACGCCATTTACAATTTGTTATGTAACATGTTTGGCGATAAATCATGGCAAAATCGTACTATTTGTAGTAAAACGCTCGCGTAACATAGATCTGCTACTGAATGCTGACTAAGCACTTTTCATCGGAAATGGATGTCATTTAATCCATTAATGATGGATCGCACATCCGTTCAGTTGAATTATTCACGAAAATATCAAGTCATTGACATCACGTGGTGGATGCTCTTGATTTCGCTTCCGTTACAATTAGTTTGTACGTACTAGGCACATACGCCGCTGACCCCAAAAGATGACATTGTATAGTTGGAGATGTACCAATGACTTGGGGGCAATGGGGTAGTTTGCGGCTGTCATATATAGGGGCTGTCTTATTCCGATTAAGAACAATTTACAATAAGACTTATGGCACGTTTTTCAGTTAATTCCATGCATAAACCAACATTTTATGGTAACATTTCTATGTTCAAAAGTAGGTATGGGCCGATTAATAGTCCTTTAAGGTATGGGCCGATTAATGGTCCCTTATTTCGAAAGTCCAGCCTGTGAACCGATTCTCTAAATGTTGCAGCCTCCAGTTCCATTGGCTGTGGTCTACTATATAAAAATCGGCTTATAACAAACTGCAAATCCAAGTAGGTTTATAATATGCCGTTGCATGTAGCTAGTAATCCAAAAGCGTTAAATGACATAAAACCTTTGCAATTTCTGAAGACATGGTATTGTTCACAATTTTTACGTATTTACTGCAACGTAGCCATTGCTTTAAAGCAGCGACATTTTGGCACACACACACACTCTCTGATTTCTATAATTTTGATCCTTTTGTTTTGATACCGTTATTGTGTATTAATCGCAAAATGTCCACCTGTATAGCACAATGCCTCGGCTAAATGTACAATTTGCATACGATCCACAATCCGCAATACCTCAAGAGTTGGGGGAGGGGGAAGTTGTATGGTTTTTATAAAAGTACGAATGTCTGAAAAGCTATATGATCGCATCAATGGCTATACAAGTATCGCTACTTTAAATATCATTATGTATTGATGTACATGGATAGTTTTTTTTTGGGAAAACATAAAAGGCATCAGTGCGATACTCCATGGCTCCAGAAAATAGCAGTCCGTGTTAAAAAAAAATAAAACCCTGGATCATAGGAACAATGAACCGATTTTCCAAATTAATGGATAAAAAGCAATAAAATTATTACACCAATTAATATTAATGTGTAATTAAGTTATTCGATAATCTATTTAATAAACACATTGTCACATTGTACATCTTGAGCAGTCGATAACATAATATACATTGCACATTTTAGCAGTCACAATAATTAACCAATACAGAATCTTTCTTAAGACCATGGTAAGTCTAAAGAAATCATTAATCATTAACTCGCGCAATATACGGAATAACAGTGTAAATATATGAGAGATAATAATATACGCAACATACAAATCGTAACTAGCAGTGCCGTATTAAATTACCCACTCAACCAGGCACCCAAAAGGACTCCTTCGTTAAGGAATTTATGGAAAGCTCGCCATAAGGAAACCGATCTGCGTGCCAAATGTAAAAACTTCTTCAAAAAGAACAACTGTGCTTTTATGAATGAAAATATGTCAATCAGAATCCCAATGAACACGAGCCCAAATGCAGGGAGTTCGATATTAATTGGCAGGGGAGAAAGACTAAAGGTTACAGGCGAGCTGTTTGAAACAGCAATAATGATACAGAGAAGCGTAAATAATATAAAAGCAGCATAAAATACAAAGCGCATTACGATTGGCCTTTTAAAAATCAGATATATTCTATTGCTTTTATGAACACATTATTTGTTGTTCAATTTTTCCCGAAGATCTTTACCTGTTTTGAAATCTTGATATTCAACAGGAACATAAATATCAGGCGCTATCCACATTCTGGAATCATCTGAACTTACTCCCTGAAAACGTCTACTAGCGGCACCAACCAGAATCTCTGAATTGGCGAGCTTCGTGAAGTTATCCTGTCCGTT
The DNA here is from genome assembly GCA_011762755.2 of Epimenia babai. NCBI lineage: Eukaryota > Metazoa > Mollusca > Solenogastres > Cavibelonia > Epimeniidae > Epimenia > Epimenia babai. Next base: position 10,500 of record WURV02219518.1, read on the forward strand.
GTGCACTGGCTTTGAACCAGT
>WURV02219529.1:0-10519 GCA_011762755.2 Epimenia babai
CTCAACGACAGACACTAGCAATGACACTGACGCAGCAATGCATGAATAAAGATATATATTTTATAAGTAAATATATACATATATAGAAATATAGAAACAAATATCGCTTCTAGAACCTTCTCTTTAATGATGTTTAATAGAAGATTAAATTTCCATGTCGTCTACCTGCGGCATTAACTAGTTCTTTAAAGGTTGATATATATGCTCATGACACATGACAGAAAGTTGTCTGATTTTGCTGGTCAAGCAATAAACCGGTCATTCAGAGGTCAAAGTGCATATGCCGGCACTAGTGGTGGAATGGTTACAGTCGCGATGAACCTTGCGAGCGATCCATGGTTAGAATCAAGGAGATTACAGAATCTTGCCTGCTCGTTTAAGTGTGTTATCGCAATATTTCGTGGGAGAATACCGCGTTCACTAATCATCGTAAGTACGCGCTCGGAAACTTGTTAATTAAATATAATTATTACCAATATATATTACGTTAATTATACGAGTCAATTTATATGGATTTCTGGGCAGTTGATCGCGAACCATGAACTACGTACGACGGCATCCCGCTGACATTCTCCAGCCCGTAGTTGATACAACGGAGACGGGCTACAAACGACTGCGCGGGAAGTATTCGTATTATATAACCTGAGTGAAAACGTTAGTAAAGCTGCGACAAGACGAGGTAGGGCTCTTACCGAGGCCACTTTTGGATTCCGACAGCCGCTTACTCAGGAACGGGAACAGATCTGAAAAAAAAAACGGCGTCGTTTTATTGGTATTTACGCTGAAGGTCTAACAGCGAACGTGGCACCAGTCGAGACGCCAGTTCGTAGATTTGAAAATAACAAATCGCAAGCCCGAACGAAACTGGAGCAGTTATGCTCAAAATAAGTTCATTTATGGCAAGATGTAAGGCGCGCGACAGTTCGGTGAAAAAAATGTCTAATTAAATCAAAACGAGGCTCTATACATTAGTGAAATTAGGGAAGTTATGAAATAGGTGATTTATAGGTGAAATATGTTCCTAGTGTGCCCATAGTTATTAATAAAATTTATTTTTTTTGTGGAAAATTAATTTATTACTTTGTATGGTTTAATATATAAAAAAGTGGCGTATCTCAGTGTGTGAGTCTGCTCGATCGTCTGATATCCCAAAAACGAATAAACGTATCGAATTATGGTGACACCGCTGCCGAAAAGATTTACGTGAGAGCTGGGGAAAATAAATTCTAGACGATGCATAGTGGCTAGAACTGGTAAAAGTTGGCTAGAGCCTCCTCTGTGAATAAACTAAAAAAACTAATAAACTAGTAAGTATTACAATTCAGTACAACTCAGTCCTCTCTGAACATTTATATATTTATACATTATGTACAGTATATATTCCTTGTATTTTCAATGTTGAACAATCTTATTCGATAAGACTGACGAAGCATATTACATATACGCGTTTTGATGAAAAAAATTTAATTAATCTCAAAAAGGAGCTTTTTCTTATTGTTTGCTTCTGTTCTTAACAAACTAGTAATAGTAACTCACGAGGTGATATCTGGCTGAAGTTGTTGACATGATTCGACAGTGGATATGGCTTGTTTCTGAAATATAAAACACGTACGATAATTGTTTATGTGATTATATAAGCTCATGTGTATCGTCTGGTGCATAAAACTAGGATAGATGCGGATGAAACGAAATTTAAATTCAGATTTTTTTCGCCGAGCCGTGTATTTGAATAACCGAATTACCGCTCGCGTTACTACATGTGTTTTGTTAATAAGTAACCGACGCGAGTTGTTGTTGGCAGACTGGCGTTATGTCACCTCAATTCCCCGGTGACACCCGGGAACTGTTAATGGCGTAGTCGTGTACAGCGTGGACGGACGTGGCCACGGGCGACTGGACGCGCCGAGACGCTGGAGACGCCACGTGCCGACTCGGCGAGAGATGACGTCGCGCTCGATAAATCACTTTGGAAACTAGGGAGCTGCTCTTGTAATTTTGTATTAATAGACCGGACTGTGCGTCCGTTGCGCCATCCCGTGCTCAACCCAGAGCTGGGCTAATTTGAGCTTGGTCGAGACCACCTTGTATCTCGCGCGAGTATCATTCCTCGGACACCCGGTTAATCAGCTTCAGAACCAACGTTCTGAAGGTGCGGATGTCACATACTCGTGTTGGTCTGTACTCTCGACAGCTAGCGTGGTGAGCTTACCCATGATTCCAACTCCGCAAAAAATGGCTTCCGCAACTCGCCATGGCGATAAGAAGGACTAAAGATCAAGTCCGACATTCATATAACAAAGTTGGCAACTAACGGTTAATGGCTCATTAAGGAAGCCAGGTCTACAACACGTGAATCAGAGCCCCTGTCATTTTTAGACCTTACAACATTCACGTTGTGGCCACGATTTGGATGCGAAAGATGTCAAAAAAATGTACTAATTATTACTCTATCATAGTAAATCATGAACGTCAATCACAGATTTAGCGGTTTGTCCGACGTATGTAGGCCGTCAGAAACGTTGTGGAACAAGAAATAGCGCGAATAGACGAAAGTCGTCTGCCAAAATTTGGTGGTTTTTCACTGAGGTAATTTCCCATCATAACAAATCGGCTTAATCCGTTCGTTACATTAACCACAGCTTACTTACACCAGCTTAGATGCAATAAAATACATTAATTTCAGAAGATGGCTACATACACGGGGACCAGCCATTTGGAGGTCTTTAATTCAGACCATCAACCCCCTGATTTCGGGTGTAGTTATTCATTAATCACAGTAACTATCTCCCTTTAATTCAACGACGGTGGATACGGTAATAGTGATTTATGACGTATCGCGTGTATTCCACAAGTACGATGTTTACCCCGAAAAGGGCGTGGTCTCGGCTGCGTAATCGACGCTGCCACAACGTTCGAGGAACGCAACGGCAGGCTGCGATCCGTAATGTGCAAGTAAACACAGAATAAAATGATCTATATCAGTAATCGTAATATATTTAGTTGTGAATACAACTTCGGTTGCCGCGGTAACCGGCAGTGTTACGGTAGAGGAATTATAAATATGGGTTTTTGTACAATTCGGTATCACTAGCGGTACGAGCGTTTACGCCGTTACCATAGCAACCGCGGTGTATAACGTGTTAGGGTGATTCTACCAATCCATAATTATTAAACTGTGGAAAAGGAAAGGGTAAAGTCTTCGTACTGATTCATGGTAAAAAATGTCTGTTGCTGAGACACACGATTGATACCCTTATAAAATTCACGAAAATCAACTCTTTCCACGATATACGAGCATAAAATCTAGCTCGTCTAATTTTAAACGTGGAAGGCGCCGAAATTCCCGCAGCCCGAACCGGCAACCGTTTGTAACTGCGCCGTTGGGACACAAACTTACGCGGTGACGCACGCGAAAATCGTTATTTCCGCGGCGAATAACCTACGCCTACGGAAAAAATTTCGATGACTTAAAATAGCAGATAGTAATTAGACAACAACCCGTCGTCTGCATCCGCCGACCACATTATTTTCAGCGTTGTTTTTTCAACCATATTTCAAGAGAATGTTCGTTTGAATGTAAGTCATGGGATGCGCGACTCCTCTCTAACACGCTCGATGAAACACACTCGACTAACGATAAACTGGAATAAATGTAGGGGGTGGGGGCAGGTATTTTTTTATGATCTCTTCAGTATGAATAAGTTAAATCAATTGTATCTTATACTCGCAACTTACGAAATGGAATTATTTAATTTAAATTTGATACAGAATATGCATCTGTCGCGTATGGGGGGGGGGGGGCAAGTTCACACTACGGCAGTATTACGTATGTTGCCATAGTTACATGAAGTCACGCCCACCTTCCTGATCGTTTCATACACGTCTATATACATCTATATCTATATACATTTATAAAGTCCTGGCCAACCAGAGGCTAATAATATGCGACATATCGCATTTTACTCGCACATTATTAAGGAAGATATATAATATAAACGTCGTGTGTCATCTAATATAAAATCGCGACGATAACTAGTACGACGTGTAACTCGCGTTGGGCGTCTGACGACATTTCGCGCCCGCGATTCCGCGAGCGTGGGGGGGGAAATGCGGTATTCGACGTCGTCGCGTGTGACTCGGGCCGTGATCGTCCGTATTGATCAACGGCGGCGACTGACCGCAGACAACTGGACAATCGAATCGGACGCAGCCCGGACGTCGCGACGACGACGAGCTTATTTAGATAGCAACACCGTTCTGCCCTCGCGTCCGTCGCATCTCTCCCCGATATCGGCTGTATTTATCGCGATATTATCGAAATCGTTACGAATCGAAACGCTATGGCAACCGAAGCGCCCGGTTATCAACAGTTTCCGTGGCGACGCGTAACGGATAATTGATCAGTAACTTTTGGATGCTATCGCCATGGCAACTGCGCTCGCTGCCGTTTATGAGATTTCGCGCCGTGTATTACGCGCCGGTCTGGGAGGCGAGATGCGAGCCGCGAGAAGTGTCGTCGCTAACGACTGGCATAACAACAAAAAGGGGAAATATTTATAGAAATAGACAGAAAGACAGTTGTAACTAGTGGAGTTCTAGTTCAAATAGGGAAGAGACGACAGTGGGTCGCGCGAGAAAATATTCACGAATAAACAATAATGCTGATGGGTAGGACAATAAAAATTATACGAAGATGATTAGCTAATCGCTACAACCTGAGTCATCGTAGGAAAAGTCTACTCAGCACGCATGAAGTGTATCACATATATGGGAAAGTGTATCACATATATGGTAAAGTGTATCACATATATGGGGAAAGTGTATCACATATATGGGAAAGTGCATCACATATATGGGAAAGTGCATCACATATATGGGAAAGTGTATCACATATATGGGAAAGTGTATCACATATATGGTAGAGTGTATCACATATATGGAAAAGTATATCACAATCTATCATTGTATATATCACATATGTGGTAAAGTGTATCACATATGTGGGAAAGTGTATCATACATGTGGGAAAGTGTATCACATATATACGAAAGTGTATCACGTATATAGGAAAGTGTATCAGATTTATTAGAAAGTGTATCACATTTATTAGAAAGTGTATCACAAACATGGGAAAGTGTATCACATATATGGAAAAGTTCGTTCATCAATAAGTTCCGACAGTCTCAAAAGGTCGTACCATTGGATTTGTTTTGACTTTATAAGACTACTAATACTGAGCTGCTTATACTGACGACTGATTCATGGTATATACCGCACTTTATTTGATTCTGAAACAATTTCTGTAAATTCTCGCCAGCATGATGCGCGAGTAACTCGGCAGAAACGCGCATAAATTAGATTCAGGTCTGGCAACTCCGTACGAGATCGGGAATTTCTAAAACCTACTGCCATAATATTATCATATTTTATATAATGTACTATATATAAATACGACAAATACGAACGTAACACCTTGTTGGTGTTGACGATTAATATTGCTATGTACTTCGTTAGGTTCAAATCGACATTTTAGCGAGAATGACTTACGGAAGGAAGCCTTGAAGGGATATCTGAGGTGCCGCGAGCATCTGCAGCTGGTGGTACGGGTGGTAGGGCGTCTTGCGTAGAGCTTGCAGCAGGTGCGGCCTATAGTCCGGGTCTATGCACCACAGGGACCCTTTGCCTATGGCCTGCGGAGTACGACGGAAATCAATACTTAGGGTAATGTTTCTGTACCCATGTACACGCACGCAAAATTATTTATGCATCTAAACATTCGGGAAAAACATGTTCAACTCCTCTTAATACTATTAAAGAGTGGGGGTGGGTTGGGTGCAGTGGTAACTGGAGAGAAATGCACAGAAAACACATTTACCCATAACAGGTTCGGGTTTTATTCTGTACATTTCTGTCCAGGTCCATAGGTGAAATTAGCGAGCGTATCAAATAAGATCGGCTTTTGTTATCATTAAATTTTATTATCGTTATTTTATTTCAGCACTAATGCGAACACGCGTACTTTTATTCATGTATACTTGACTTGATTTATTTGTATAATAAATGCATCGACTACTATTGCACGCGATTTCTTTTTATAATTGTATATATATCAACTTTTACACACATCCCTATACTACGCGTTATGAAATTGAATTGAAATTGAACAGTTCCACGTTTTTGCAACTGACGAAATACAATGTAACTGATTAATTAATAACTATTTTGTTAAATCCATTGAATTAATAACATGTATTATATATTCACGGGGTATGCCTATAATCTCGCGTACAGCTGCAAAGGTCAGTGAAGATAAAATTGCTTAATTAAAGAAAGTTATTACATTAAACACACTTGACCCGTCACATACCTTCCAACTAAACAGTCCTCTTATTAGCATAAATTGTAATAAAAAGTCCCATTCCAAACCGAATGTAATCTTTCCTCTTTCTAGAATATTCCTATGGATCTAGAATATACATGTTGGTGTTACGATGAAGGCATCGATAAACCAAAAAAGAAAATGTAAATTCATTTTGTCTTCCAATTCAAATTATGTATCTGACGATACATCGTTATATCTAATGTGCCCCATACTAACGAATATATAACATTTTATTGCCACCGTTAATCATGTGCCATACAAAGGTACATACTCGAGACGCTAAAACAAGGCAAATGATCAGTTTCGAAAGATTTTTCAATCGAGGTTGAGAACCGACCAATGACCACTGAATCTCGACCCAAGAAAAGACGATTTTTACTCAGATGCCCGCTCAACTGACGCCACCTCGGCGCAATCAATCGAGCGTAAGTGATATCATTAAACCATCCCGTCTACTGTTATACCCGTTCCGTGCGGCGATACGCGTGTAGATAAAGGCGCCGTTAACAATGTTACAATCGCAGCCATTAGCCGGAGACGATCAACGGATATACGTTTGTGCGTCGCGCGTTTGCGCCGTTTACACCGACCGCGACTGAATGCCGCGATCAGCGAGACACCGAGCACCGCGTCGTGGTTAATCTCGCCGTGGCGCGACTAGTCGATTTGGATTAACGACGGATTAACATCCGCGATGACAATGCCGCCCGATATTAGGCCTTCCGATCGGTCGTAAACGCGACGGATGATTATTACCGGGTATTGTGCGAATCAAACGAATTAAACGCGCGGTATTGAGCCCGCGTTGTTTAAATATTTATTCTCACTTTCTCGCTGCGCCGTCGTTATTTTTTATCAAACGAATTTACAATTTAGTGTGGTCCTGCTCGACGCAAAAATCCCGATTAAGCTCGCGTCGAATGACGCCATCTACGGAGCAGGTTAACGGTGAAAACGATAAAAAAACACTGCCTGCTCAATGTAATATGATGTACGGTAGGTGTGTGTGTGGGTGTGTGTGTGTGTGTATGATTATGTGATCATTGCTAACTGGCGCAAAAGTCGATTGCTAATTCTTCATTACGTATTAACACATCAATCACCATGCATTAATATCTGTGTTATTGGTACGAAGTATGCATATTGATTTGCGTAATGTATTACATCTGGCGACCGACAAAACCCCATTACTGCGACCCTTTGATTCATTTTATCTCGATTTTTCATTAGAGATAAAACTCGTGAAATTCTATTTAAAATGTAACCGCGCTACTATTTTTAACGCTGGGAGAGGGATAGGGAGGTTAAAAACATACCCGATAAAGCATACGGATAAAAGAGCAGACGCCGCGAAGAAAACGAGGCGTCTTGTTACTTCGCGCCGTCTGAGCGCCGATATCGATGATTTATTTGTTATTCGCGTTTCCACGGCAACGCGGAAAGCGACGAGAGTCGGGTTACAAAGGGTGAGATCAATTCTGGTAATTACCGAGATACTAGGAAGGTGCCGGAGAGGCAATAGTGGAGCCCGAGTGTTTATGGTAATTATGTAACAAAGCGCTTCATGCGCGTCGCCTCGCGTCTCCTCGCGCCCCCTCTCCCCTGCCCGAGCTTGCGCCGACAAAGCAACAAAGAGGCAGCAGGAATTTAGTTGTTGTATGTAAAGGCGAGATCTACGTGGAGTGTATGTACACGCGACTATTTGAACAACCGCGGCTGCGTTGAGTTCGGTAGCGTCGACGTTAAGGACTCGGTCACGGGACCGCATCGCGTGTCGGTGAAACCTAATCAGCGCGGCGATTATTTGCAATCGAAGGCACTTGACAAATCTATTCATTGATTAATTCGTGGAACAATGTATCACGACGCCTGAGTCCGCCGCAAACTAACAGATGAACGGGGGAAATTTCTTTCAATCCAGCAGCATTTTACACAATTCGAATAAAAAAGATGTAAATATTTTTTAGGTATTACGACATTTAGTCTGTAAACATTGCTTAATAATAAAAATTCACACCAGCTATCATATACAAGTGCACTGCATCAGGTGTAATCTGAGTTTTTAACATCAGATGGATGGTCGGATGGATGACGGACGATCTAAGATCAGAAAAGTTCACTGGGCATAAGCTCAGGTGAGCTAAAAAAGACTCGAAACAGTCACGCAAATGAATGCAGTTTGATATAGAGAGACATTGAAATTATTGCCCAAGAGACCAACAAAATTTACTGGAACCAGCCGGGGCTAATACAGCTCTTAGCTACGGCGATGATGTTTTATCCCAGATGGGGAAAACTCGAGAGACCTTTCTTAGGTCGGTGTTTCCAATGAATTAGATGCAGTGCTTTTATATATCCGAGCTTACTAGTTATCGCAACGAATACACACGTAAGTTCAACAAGGATGGGATCCCGAAGTTGTCTAGTCCATTATAATGTAAGCCTGTGGTTAACACGACAAAAAGGTGCAGTTGGGGGAAAACACCATATTGAAAACCGAGTCTGGCCAGACAGTTGCTACTTGAAAGTTATTTTTTCTCAGCACCTAAAAACACCATACACCTGAACTCACCTGTCCTCGATCTTTGTCGACTTTCTTGAAGCACTTATTGAGCGAGAGGTTATGCCGTACGGAATTCTTCCAGCCCGTAGGAGCATTCTGGAAGTACGGGAACCGCGTGAGGATCCAGTTATAGATGTCCTTGACCGGTAGTCGTTTATTTGGCGACTCCTCGACGGCCATGAAGATGAGACAGCTAAACGAATACGGCGGCTTACTGTTAATGTGTTTAAAAGGATTATACGGAATGTGCGTTGGATGCGAGGTCTGGTTCGACGTTTCACGAAACGGATTACCGTTCTCCTTTTGGTCTTCGCCCTCGCTGTTCGTGTTCAAGTTCTTCAACAGGTCCATCTCCTGTAGCCACGAGAGGCTCGTGAGGTCGTCGTCCGATTCGTCGTTGTTGTTGTCGTTATTGCGTTCCATCCTGAGCTCGGCGAAGCAGCTGCTGCTGAGGCGGTCGGTTTTCATGTCGCCCTCGTCGTCCGAATCCGTCATGAAGTGGAGAGCCTTCGAGAGCGCGCTGCCCGGGAAACTCTGGCTGAGACTCGTGAAGAGGCGTTGTCGCATCGACGCGTCACTCTCGCCGCACGACGACGGCGGGTTGGACACCTCCGTCATGGTCGCCTCGCTCAGCGGTGAATCTCTGCGGACACGCGCGAGACATTTGTATACCTTTTATAAAACAATACGTTCGCAGCTCGCCAAAGGACGAGGAATCATCTGTGAAGGCATCTCAGTAACAAATCTCCCCCAACCCTCCTGCCTCCGCAGTTTTACCATTCCGGTGCATACGCACCCGTGTTGGAATCATCAGGATTTATGACTTGACCTTGAAAGTGTTTCAAGTGAGTTAATTACCTTGACCAAAAATACAATAGCATGAATTCCAACACCTTTCGGTTCATGGTTCGGTGCTGTACCATCTGGACCACCAAATCCTCTAATAACATTAACTATCATATCACCGTTATATATAACTGTTTATATAACCTGCAATGACATTTTCGCAATTTTTCCACTCAACTGCTCAACTGTTCAACCATTTAACTGTTTCTTGTTCATTATTTTTGCCAGTCCCATGTTTACGCAAACCCATGCGGCAGGCAGATCTGCATTTATAAATCCTTTCTTGTCACAGTATCTGTTCAATGAGTTCTTCTAAAACCTGAACCAATGTGTTAGATGCAATTTGTGTTTTCCTCATTAATAAAGAAATGCACCATATTCCATCATATTCCATAAAGAGAGATAAAATATACATATTTTATCAATTTATTTATAAGCTGATTACCGAAGTAATCGTTGTGTAGGCCAATTTTATTCATGGCCCTTTACAAAGCTAGCCTATGTGGTTAACACGACAATTTGATTAGCTTCACTTATATAAGGGGAGGGGGGGAAAAACACTTAACGTGTAAAACCCACCGAGTCTGGGCAGACAATTGACCTTTTTCCATTCACAACACCGGTTCCAGATGTCTACATACGAGCTACATATGTCGCACACTCCGCTAAGTCTATGGAAGGTCAATAGTTATTTACAATGAGATGATGACATAGCGGAGAGGTAAGCG
>WURV02219551.1:0-10518 GCA_011762755.2 Epimenia babai
ATTAAACCATGGCGAGTATTTTCTAGGAATCAGTAATTTCGTGGTTTCAGGTGCATGCTTATCTAAAAAACTTTTTAGCTGACTATGTGTGTGTGTGTGTGTGTGTGTGTGTGTGTGTGTGTGTGCGTGTGTGATTAACACAACTACACACAGTATATCACGAAGTAATATGTATATATATATATATATGTGTGTGTGTCTGTGTGTGTGTGCGTGTGTGTAATTAACACAACTACACACAGTATATCACGAAGTAATATGTATAACAAACCGAATCACAGCCACTACACAGCGGTTCACAACATTATTAACATGATCACTGCATTCGCAGAGGTTGTATTCGACCAAAAATCTGTTTCTCTAAAAATCAAAACTCTCATCTTCGAGAGATGATGAATATATATCTAATTCTCTATACTCCACGCATCCTGATGAGGAACTATTTGTGGTTCTCACTTTCTTTGTTCCATCTTTTGGAGAGTGACGTCGTAATTAATATCCCCAGTCGCCAACTACATTCCTGTTGTCATTATTTCTGTAGGCTGTCTTTATGACTGTATCACATAAATTTTTTAATCCATATTTTGTACTGACATTTTTTTATTGTAGCTACCATATATGCATTAATTATTATTTTTATTACAGCTTCCATTAACCCTATATATGACTGGATGACAGTAAATAAACTAAAAATTAACCCAACAAAAACTCGATTGATGCTCATATTATCTCTCTTTGCGAACCAGACGACCCCTGGAAACCCTATCACTCTCAAAGATGTTAAAATCACCCCAACTACTTCTGTAAGAAATCTTGGCGTCGTTTTGACAACAATTTCAGTTTTCAACAACTATTCTCAAAACCATTCGGTTTTCTTATATTCAACTTAGAAATATATATCGGTTCCATTTTGAAATACCTCGACCATTCTCCATGTGGGACTTTCCTCCATGCCTTTATCACCAGCAAATTAGACAATTGTTATTCTCTCTACAACAACTTGCCGAAATTTCAGATCGGTAGACTTCAAAAGCTACAAAATAGTTGTTCTCGTCTTCTTACAGCAAGGAGTGAACACATCCCCACGTAAACACTTGCAGTGCAGGCGCATCCCAATCTCAGTCGACTCAAAGATTCTAATTCAGACCAGAAAATGCATTCATATATTTACACCATCATATCTGTCCGATGTCTCTTGAAGCGTCCGCCAAACACCATACAGCATTAGTTTGGGTCAGTTCATCTGTCCGTCTCTTGTCATCCCTCTTTCGTCTACTCCTGGTCATGGCGGCAACATCTGTAGCAGCATCTATATGGAACTATCTTCCTATAGATATACCATCAATCAATAAAAAATCACTGTTGAATTGACCTGTTTGTAACATCTTTTCCGCCACTGGGGCACTGTATTCGCCTGAATGTTTTTTTGTTTTTCTTCACTTGTATCAAATGTATGTATTCTTCTCTTCAATTTACATGTTGGTTCATATTTATTTATATGTTGAATATATTTATAGCAGTTGTCATTCCGAAATGTTGCACTTGATAATGGACAAAGCATGCATATATTATCTTATCGATGTACCGTGTCCTCGTGTCCTTGAGGTTGATGATTATGTTGTGCCAAGCCTCTATATCTGTTGCAAGCTGGATGAGATTACACGATTCTCTGCTCTGAGATATATTCTGAGATAAATTGGTCGATGTATCTTAGTCGTCGACGCTCTCGTGATCGTCCCCCTCCTATCTTTGCGACCCTACCGCATGCTGATATGTCAACTTTTACTTTTATCTCAACTGAAATTGAACATCAGACATGGAGACACAGCTGGGACCTTGGGGATGGAAAAGAGAGGTGACAGAACAAACAAATGGGTAGACTGGTATGAGGCGCACAATCGGGTGATAATGAATACATGGTACAAACCTTATGCCAGATATCTTTGGACTTTGAAATCGCCCGGGGATAGTGTTATAAATACTTTACTACATCTCTGTATTATCAAAACGATTCAGAAACTCGGCGATGCAAGTTAAAATCTACCGCGGCGCAGACTGTGGAAACGACCATGTGCGTAGTATGCGCAATGAGAGTAAGATTAAAGAAAGTTCAGAAGACACACATACCGCCAAAAAGACACTTAAAACAATCAGGCAAAAACGACCCTATGAATTTCTGAAACAATATCGCCATACAAAATAAATAATTGTGAGGAGCTGGACGACGAAGGCGATATCGATCACGGTTGGACAAGACTCCAGGAAGCATTAGTGAACACTGCCGAATCTGAAATCCCTAAACCGTAAGAAAATTTCGGCTAGACTTAATGACAAACGAGATCCTGTCAATGAAGGAAGCGAGGAAAGAAACGAAAAATGTCAACACGAGAAATATCGAGTGTTACATAAGGAAATAAAGGATGCATGCTATAATCCTAGAGGAGATAAGTTCGAACAAATAGTGTGACTAACTTAAAGATTTGAAAAAAAGAGATATACAAATGATGCAAAACAAAACAAAAACATACAAGAGTAACGTCAAAAATAACTCTAGTTCCTGTATAAAGCCCCAAAACAGGGGTGTGTTATAGAACTAAACGAACTGTTACGAGATTGGAAGAATACATATTGTGATATACCCGAGATAAAGGTGCCAACGGAGGGTCCTAAAATATATATTACTGGCCTGATACTATGGTTAATAGGCAATGTCCAGTCGAAGAGTTCAATTAGGACAAATTAATTCAATGATACACCTGTAAATTATTTTTAACCTGGATCGACCTCTCCTTTAAAACGAGCTGATACTATCAGAGCTATTCGTAATGAGAATGTAGACGCCACAGGTGTATTTACAACAAGCTTTCCCATTAAGTGCTGGTGCCCTTTACTTAGTGCAGACCGATTGAAAGGTGAAAGCGCGAGAGATTACTTGTAATAAGCACCAGGAAGATTTCTCCGGCGCCTAAAAATTAACGCGAAATGCGTGCTTGTTTCCTCTCTAAATATTGAGAAATATTTACAATGAATCAATTTTTCAATAAATAAATGAATAACTCAATCATCCGATGAATCAATCATCTGATGAATCAATCAATCTATAAGTGCGACTGACATTTAGTAGCTGACCAGGGCTTATACTGTCAGGCCTGTTGCTTTAACTTTCGAATGAGTGTTTTTTTACGCCTGTTTGGCCTTTTTTATATCCGAGCGATTGTTTTGAAGCATATTTGGCCTCTTGTGTAAATATTCGAGTGTCTGGAGGCCTCTTTGTCCCTTTGTATTTTCAATTTTTGTTTTTGTGGTTTATATTTTTTCTGAGTAACTACATTTCATAGTGACGGTTGATCTCTAATTACTATAAATAAGTCATCTTCGAAATGTGTACCACTATGTAGTATAATTTTTCAATTCATAGCCTGTTTTCTGACTGCGAAAGTAGAGTGCTCAGTATGTAATATTAATACATTTTCTGTATCCTTCATGTAAAGTAGTATGATGTGCACACGCCAGCTAGCATCCAAATGTAAAGCATTCATTTCACACTCCAGTTGACATCCCAACTGAGTGATATCCGCGAGCATCAACTTAATACACAGTGTAGTTTGTGTCATGAAAGAGCTTCATAAATGTATAATACAGTAGTAGGATACTTGTTGCTTTGTTATGAACGAGTAAAATTGAAAGAGTAATTCTGTATCTCAGTATGACATTGTGGGAGGGGAATGTAATTTTAGTTGCAAAGAGTTTTGGCTTCACGAGTTGATAGCAAATCACTACTTTGTGAATTTTTCCATTTGGGGATACTAACGTTATGAAAAGTTCTACGAAGATTCTGCAAGGACTCTTATTAGCGGACATGAATGATCAATAAACTAGATCAATAATTTTTATGCTAGAACTGGACACATTCAGTAAGTAACCGTTCTTGATACTATTTAGAAATTGTTTTTTACTTGTTATTGTAACTGAAATTAGCCAATCTTGTTGATACAGCTACTGCAATTGTATAATTGACTTCATACGTATGTATATTTGCTTATGATGATGAGCATTGATGTCAACTAATCATTGACACTCCACTATAAAATGATTTCTGCGTGCTATTGGCTATAATGATTTTAATTTTGCAACTATTGTTGGCACGCCATTATTAAGTTTGTATAATTGTATCGAATAGGTATCATGCGAATCGATCAATTTCTTTCAGACACAATTCTCATAAAATTGCTCTAGCTTTACGTAATTCTTAGATTTGGCAGATAATGTCCTTGGGCTGGTCTCTTCTAGATTGGTTCATTGTATTGTCATCGCTGCTAGGGGAGGTAACTTCTGCCGATGTTTATATTTTTTTCTTAATTAAAACTTCTTCTCAAGAACTGCTTATCGCAGAGGTGCGCCAGTGGGCAGATATTGTCCTTGCGTTAGCATCTTTCACATTTGTTCAGCATCTCGTCATGGGAACAAAGGGGAAGGGGGGGTTTTTATCGACATTGTTATTTGAAAATGTTTATCTCTATGTCTTCTTCGTGCGAAGGTCTGCTATTTGGCAGATCATCTCTATTCCTGCCGCTAGATGTGATTTCAGCCGAGGTTTTTTCCACAAATCTGTATCTTGTTTCAATCTTGTAATTGGTATTTTCGTGTCTCTTTGGCGTCTTGTTTTTGATGTCAGGCAGTCACCTTGTTTTCTGCTCGTTCTATTGTCAAAATGGCCTGCTTGGCCCCATGTTTTGTCTTTTTCTCTTTTTTCAAGTGAGCTTCTTGGGGCCTCTTTGACCTCTTGTTTTAATTTTCAAGTGTTTGCAGGTCTCTTTAACCTTTTCCTAATTTGTTCCTTTTTTAGTCTTTGTTCTTTAGCTTTTTTGGCGACAGTTGTTTTTTTCTCGAGATTTTATTCATATTCACGCATCTTAAGTGCTTCTTTCTTTGTTTTTTATCTAGTTTACTTTTTTCCCAATAGTCAGGCGAGTGTCTTGAGGCGTCTTTGGCGTCTTGTTAAAAAGTACTTTAAAAATTATGCTTTTTGAATTTTTAGACATTAAGCTTTATTCACAAGATGTACAGTCAAAACGACCCCTATCTATTACGTCCCCAACAAGACACTTTATGGAGTTGGGACTTACGTTAGCATTGCTTTGTGCAGGAGACGGCATGGGAATATCTACAGTAACGGCTGCCCGCATCTACGACGGCCAGCGGAAGGGTCACTCAGGGGAAGAGAACTCCCTCGTATTTGAGCGATTCCCGCACACGGCTTTGTTAAAGGTTGTACCTTTGGAAGGATGCCTAAAACTACTAAACAGCGTTGTTTATATAAAATAAATACAATAGAATATACTTCATCAAATATACATCTAATGCTCTGTCATTGTATTCATCAGGCCGTACTGCACATGCGCGTGCCAGCGTTGCACTGCTTGGCCTGTCTGTAAAAAGTTCGAGGTCGTACCTACACAATCCCGTAGAAACGCGTTTAAACTAGATCTCAAAATTGGCCATTTAATTGCGTCGTGACCGAACAGTCCTATTTTATCGTTGCCCCACCCCATTGCCGAATAAATTGCAAGAATTATTCAATAGTTATTTCTCAACTGCGTTTATGCCAATAGAAATTAAACAAACAAGCAAGTAAGCGAACTAACAACATATTAGAAAGTGCCTTTACAGTACACTGTACGGTACAAAACAAAGAATAATTAAGATCAATGACAAAGGAAACCTAAAGGTAAGATTTATCTTACATAAGAAAGTTCGCCTATTTTACCCGATAATGACCAAAAATATAAAAAATAATACCAAGAAATAGCCCCCCCCCATAATATGTGTGCCTTAGTAACATAGTTTCATGCGACCGTGTGATGTGATGTTACATAGCCAATACAAATCCCAATACAGCTAGATCGCTCATGAGCGTTACCTTATTTGTTGGTCTATTAGGCCTTACAGTGAGCAGTGTTACAGACGCATCTAGATACGTGGTTAATAATGTCTCGACATTACAGACGTATTCTCTAAACGGCCAAGTCGCCGATTCGGCGAGTACAGCATTCGCGTTGCTTAGCGGCATCAAGACGTCGGGATATATGGTCGGCTTGGGTAACGTTGCCAAGCGTAACGTCTGCTCACCCGCCCTGGATGCGATAGAGACGGTGCTAGACTGGTCCTTAGCGGCCGGTGGGTGATAAATATACAAATATTGAATTAATGTGTGTCTAGAGAAATCTGGTTGGTCATATTCGTGTACAATGCATTAAAAGGGAACCGCATGCACTACACACAAACGCTCGAAAACATATACGCCTGTCCACACACCATTCAAACATACATACATGAATACACACATACTCCAATTTTATTACTATCAGACCCTGTAACAGAATATCTCATTTCGGTTTTATGTTAATTTTCTCTAGTTTCAGATAATATTGTGTTTCCATAGTCCAAAAAAATTTCTCAGCAATATGACAGGATAAAGGTAATAACTCGCATATTTCATTAAAAGGTATTGAGATATTGAGATGAATAAATTTTATTAATTAGTATTTAATGTAGGCAGTTTTCTAGTTTTACAATCTCAAATGTGCAAGGGCGATAACTGTATCACCATGTTGATGCTGTCCCTTTAAACAAAATTGGCTTAAGGCAAGTCGGTGGGTATCGTGACCACGGACAGTGTGACGGGCGCCACCCCAGCGGCTGCGTACGCCCACTCTTCCGACCGATATTGGGAGAATGATCATTTGACAGCGGCACCCTGCCACGATATTGCTCGGCAGTTGATCGAAGACAACCTGGGCATCAATGTAAGGACAATATATTTATGTATGGTATGAATACATTATAGCGCGGGCGCGCACTAGGCGACTTCGGCCGCGCGGCTCGTTACCGAGTATTGCATGCAATGGCGCAACGCACACTACCCGGCAGCGACCGGGAATTCGCGCAGCAGCGAGAAATCTCCGCTACTGTGCAGGCGACAAGGGCAGCCGCGCGACAAGTCGACAACCAAGTACTGTATGAACCAATGGTACAGCGCGCACTTGGCGACCGCGGCCAACACTAAAGCGATAGGAGCTATATTAGATAGACGAGATATTTTTATCAATCAGGTGATCATATACATCACGTGATGGAACATTATCGTTCATGCGAAAGCTCATAACAAATAGAGTTCGTTTATTATACAACAATTGAGCGTGAAATAGAATGAAATATATGTGATTAAAATGGACTCTTAACTCAGTAATAATTACACTAACGCGGCTACCAACTGGTATTTTCATATAATCTCTATATATAACACCATACGTGCTAATACCTTTAGTGGAATATTTCTGTAAATCGAATTTCATTTTCTTACTTTTTATGGTGACTGATTGTCGGCTTTTTATTGTTGGAATATTCCATGGACGATCATAAAATTTGATGAGATTTTGGAATGTAATATTCTAAAGAACAGCAGTAAATGCGTTGTGTCTGAAGGGCTTCGTCGCCTAACATGCAAAACATGTCGAAATATAGGCGTAAAAGACACTCGTTTGTTTCGCAATTAAAGATTGCGTACAACGCGTGCGCATCAATAAAGGATCTTAATTTACACTACCTGAAAAAAAAACAAGGAGTGTATATTAAAATTAACTAAATTCACGAGAGATTTTCGATGTGTAACCTGCAATTACGTTTGTGTAGTGAAAATGATTGTAGTTATGGCGATATATAATTGACTTGAAGGTGATATTGGGTGGCGGGACGCACCACTTCTTGCCATACGACGGCGTCAGTAATGAGCGTGGCAGGCGGGACGGACGTGATCTACTCGAGGTAAAACGCAATTCTATTCTGGGTGCTCACTAGAGTATCCAATATTATCTTGAGATATCGGCTGATACCAACGATAACGAAATCTCGAGGTCGTAGGTCGAGATCTCGAACACAATACAGCATGTTTTATGGCAATAGATTGTGGAAAAAGTCCAAAAATTCAATTAAATTCCCTTTTCCTGTAATTTTCTTGTCAGGCGACTCGATATTTAACAGGCCATAAGAGCCCACGGTCAGAGTTATTATATTTTACATATACACATAATTAATATAAAAAATGTAAAAGTTCATATTAAGATGGTCCCAAAACTTGATATGACTCAATATGAACTAAGACGGTTTTAATAGTATAGTCTAATTGCCTAATGACCGGCAATATTGTTGGCCCGGATTTCACATTTTATTATGGCAATCTAGTTCTCTCTGGAGTGTTGACTTAACAAACGTGATTGTGTTAATTGCGTCATATTCTTGTAATCGGCATTTTTCCCCAATTTCGAAATAAAATACATAAGTAAATGGTCGATGGCCAATTGTCAAATGGTAAGTTGTTTAAATGGTAAATTGTTTAAATGGTAAGCACTCGTAAAATGACAATTGAAGCTGTCACAAAAGCTCGGGACTTTTGTTAGTGTGAAGGAAAGCACCGCTACAACCCAAAGTCCGATAATAAAACAATGAATTTGGATCGAAATCTTTCTCGATCGCGATATCCCGATATGGAAAAATTGGCACGATTTGGATACCTTGGTGTCTACTAAGTTCTGTAGAGCATATTGCTCGACAATTCTCAAAAGCTTCGTTTACTGCATCAAAAGGTCTGTTTCATAGATTAATTTTAACATTCCATTTGTGTGTGTTCACTGGTATCGCATGTCTTCTCTATAAAAATAATTCAGTAAATTTCCATTAGTTTAAAAAACTTAAATAAAAATCTCAAACTCAAGAGTGACGAATTTTGCTCATGAAATGATAACGTTATATAACGTAACTATGGACGCTATAGATATGACTTCGCCCTTTTTTCGGAAACGTTTTAATACTTTATCTCATATGACGTATTATACGCACTCTTGTAACGGGGGCGACTACTCGTCTTATGTCAGTGGCCTTTATCTCCCTTGCGATATCCCGTTGAAGACCCGTTTTTGCTTTTCAACAACCACTAACCACATCGATAGTACTATTCTATGTTATACTAATTATTGCCGTATAGCACACCTATGTTTCCTCGGCTGTAGGAATGGAAGACGAAGAAGCAGAAGGCGGGAGCTAGGTACCAATTCGTGGCCACATCTGCTGAACTCGACGATGTCAACCCGCGGAACGTCGATTATCTCCTGGGTGAGCCAACTACCCGAGACAATCTTGCATTTTCAATATCGTCAGTGACTATGTCCTTCTGCTTGCACTTATTGCCGCCGAATTCACAGTCTTGAAGCGCACATCCATTATTGAATAGCACCCTCTATTACAATGACATTTTGGCTCAGTAAACCAGACAAAAGTTGAGCTTGCCGACCCTTAAGGGATACCTTTTACATTTTTCTTCGTTCTCCAGCTCTGATATTCATGGTGACGCATGTCGATAAGGCGCGCCCAACTTGTAATTTATATTTTATAACAATCATCGCCTATTGTCAGAGAAATCTAGTCTCTCATTCGTTGTACATTTCCTGTTGAAATAATAGAATGCTGTCTTGGTCCCCAAATACCCGACAGTTGTTCAAAATCTGACCCTGTTAGTGTTCAGATAGCGTATTCTTTAAGGAGTAAAACAAATGGGTCGAACGAAGTATCGAAATCTCAAAATCTCCCCACAAAATTCTGATGTCGTTTAGCGTTTGTTATATCTATAGGAGACATATCTTCCTGTGACAAGTCTAGCTACTCGCATGCGAGCGCCGGTAAAATCGAATATAAGACCTGAGAAGGTTGAATGATGTCTTACATGTTATCGCTTACCTCAGGGCTATTCGCTACCAAGCGCTTTCCCCTAATTCATCTGCGGAATGATTCTCACCCCTCTCTCTCCCAAATGACCACCAAGGCACTTGAAATTCTTTCCAAAAACGAAAAGGGATACTTTCTCCTTGTCGAAGGTCAGATTCTACTATTTAAGTACATTATTCTACATCGTGTTTAATGATGTATATCAAATATCGATCAAATCAAATCCGTCGAAGAAATATATTAAGGAACCTAATCAGATTTGACTGTGTATTAGTCGGGGTCAACATTCTATAGAATGACTTTAGTTATAATAAATACGTAATATGATAATGATCTGGACATTTATGATTGTGACGACAATGTCTTATCTTATACAGGAGAGACAAACTAGCAAATAGTAGAGTTGGTCAATGGTCATCGTTCATAGGTGGCTCATGTATATCACAGAGCATGGCCATGCAGGACATTTCCACGGTATATACAAGTCTACCTTACTCGCGGTTTTTTTGGGCGGGGGATTACGCCGGATCTAATCTACTGTAGATGAAGTGGAGCGGACTCTTGGACAAACTGGGCTCTGTAATTAGTATCCAATTACACTCAAGTGGCGTCTTTCGAGATTATTTATTTATAGGCTGACTACCGAAGTAGTCGTTGTGTGGGCCAATTTCATTTATGACCCTTTACAAAGCTAGCCTATGTGGTTAACACGACAATTTGATTAGCTTCCCTTATAACGGG
>WURV02219562.1:0-10518 GCA_011762755.2 Epimenia babai
TATCGAGCATCTACCCATTTTAGAGACGGGTTTACTCCAGCAATCGGGGATAAATGACTTGCTGAGGATCACCGCAGCAAAGTCGACAGGTGGGAAGTTTTGAACCCGCGACCTTTCGGTTACGAGGCCGGTGTTCCTACCGCTCGACTAACTGCTTCTTATGTTAAATTTAATTTTACAATTTCCGCGATCCTTCTCGATATATCCATACTAAATACATGTAGAATAAAGTTTGAATATTTTAAATTACATAATATTTCAGAAATATATTCTAAAGTCTAAGTTTGTCGTCATTTCAGCTGGGATTAACCCGTTATCATTATTGACAAAACATTATTTTAAAAAGGCACTGAGTTAAACCCTTAGGACCAAAGGGGTTAACGCATTGGCTTTGGTTAACACGACAGATAGATTTTTTCCTCAGTTGTTACGATGGGGCAAATAGCTTAGTGTGGAAACCACCATGTCTCGATAGGAACCTTTGTCAATTCATGCCACTCCACTTGTTTGAAATGCCCACGGATGGGCTACGTATGTTGCATACCCCGTTGCATCTCTGATAGTCGATGACTATTTACAATGAGATGACGAGATAGCGGAAAGGTAAGGCATGTGAAAGCCATATGATGAGCTGCTGAAATATAACTACTCAGCAAGGACTACCAAGGCCCTTCCAGGCAGACGGGGTTTAAAACGCAATATTCTTATAAGCTACGGGTTTTATATTGGCTAGGTACCGATCCAGGGAAGATCTTGATGATATAACCATTACACCACCACCCTATAATTTCAGGTCTCAACCATTAACCCACCACCGTATAATGCAGTAATTACTAGTTATGTAAAATTTATCGGCTATCGATAGCTTTTGGTCCGCATTTTTTCGTTACTTTTTCCAAAGTGGCCATTGGTTAAAAGTTTTACCATGTCTGTTCTCAGTTATTGTTTTTATCTCGGTACCACGATTGGCCTGCAATCTGAAATTTATTCCTTTCACTTTGTAGTTGTAAAAAGTATTTCAGGTAAGTAGAATGAAAGTGGTGTGTGAATGTTCCTTTTTGCTGCATTTCATGTCTACTACAGCAAATTAGGAATTTTGCATTGAAGGGACAGCGCAGAGTTACTAAATACAAGTCATGCGACAGCATAGATGTACTGTATATAAATTTTGTTATTTTATAACATTGGACACTTTGCTCATTCATATTACGAATATAGCGGAATTTCCTATAACTTTGGGAAGTATCGTGTTTTAAATATACTATACCATACTATATATAATAAAATTTGAACTATGATCATTTTAATTGAATAGTAAAAATGTAGTAGGCTTGATAGCGCTAGGCGTCAAATTCTAAATACAGAAAATTGAGATAAGAGAATTGGTTTTTTTATAGAATTACCGTTACTGAGGAGTTGAAAATCAGTAGGGTCCCTTTGATACAGAGTTTGCTAAAGATTACTAGAATGCCGTGTCGCATGTGCTTCATTTCGTGTTGTATCTGAAGTGTTGTTCAGACAGTTGTTGCCTGTATATTTACGCTATACTGCATCTGCTATGTGTTATTTCAGTGTCAAGTCCCTAAGGGAGGTTTAGATAGTCTCTGGATAAAGTATTGATGTTAAAATAATAAATATATATATAAAATAATATTTCGTAGTATTTTTACTACAATTCATATGAACCATAGGTGCCAGTCGAGCAGTGGTTTGAAGCTAGTTTTTTTGAGTAGAAGGTAGTAACTTTAAATTTGCACAAGCTATCAATTTTTTTACCAGGCATTTCGCTATATCTATTATGAAAAAATAAAAAAATCTTGATTATATACGCATCAGTAGATAATTACCCCCCCCCCTTTGTTACTCTGCCTTCACCTTTGTTAAAATAATTTCCTCATGCAAATAATTTTCGATTATTTTTTTACAATGCATATTGTTCCGTTGTGTATTCCATCGTGTTGCGTCGCTACCACTTGGCCCGTTTCGCATCGTGTTTATTGTATTCTAGTCATTCGGCCCGGGACCACATACACCGACCCAAAGCGTAGAAATCAACAAGTTAATGGTTTATCTGCAAAAAGCTCGCATGGATCTTCAGAAGGTTAGAAAAAATGGCCACACTCGTGAATGTTATTTCCCCGAGAAAGCGTGCACACGGCGGAATTTCGGTGTGATTTTTCTCACGCATGAATATGGCATCCATCACCTGTAACTGCAAAAAAAAAAACGCTGCGATATCCTCAGAGATAACATTAATTTTTCCCGCACTCATCAAGAAGTTGGTAAATCTAATATTGGATATGTCGATTGTGCCACGGACACTTTCAACCATAAAAATTTGTCTAAACCCTGGCTTTTTTATTCTGAGTGATGTGAATATATCGGGTGACTATCGCGCACATAGATTTTAAAATGTCTGGATCTATCAGCTGCATTATGGATGAATTAAACTACACGTGGGCTAAGTTTACGAGTTAAAGCCCTGTTACAGAAAATAACCACACATTGCAGGCGATACCAATGATATATATGGGTCTATAGAAATTTCAGTCGTTCTATATTAGATAACATAATCTGTAATTATTTAAGGCACACTATTTCACTCTACATATTTCGTTTGTACACCTTTATAAATTGTTTTTTATTTGAATTCTAGTAAATGTACTGAGCGAATGTAAGAATTGCATTTAACTGCATTTATTTTATTGATTGGATCGCGCATTGTGTGGATATCGGCTATTCTTTCATCATAACAGAATTGAATTTGTTACACTTTGTGTAATCCATGGTTGTTGCGGTTGATTATATACTGTACCAGTTACAAACATCGCGTGGAAGTTCATTGCGCGATTTTCTATAAATTGTGAACGTAAAACCCACGTGAAATTTCTTTTACAGATTCGTTAATTTTATTTATTTTTGAATTACTGTGATTCGCGAAATTAATATCCACGCTAATTACGTATGAGCTGTAAATTGAGGAATATAGATCCCGTGAAATTTGCATCAGTGTATAAAATGTCGTAGGAGAGAAATGCACAGAAAAACCGATACCTCCGATGGGACTCGAACCCACGACCTCCAGAGTCTAGAGCACCAGACCAGCTATCTGGAGGTCGTGGGTTCGAGTCCCATCGGAGGTATCGGTTTTTTCATATACTATTCAGGGGACTACATTGGCTACTCCCTTTAACATCACGTTAAAATGCCGTAGTTGCTGTAGTTTTTGAAATTCCATATTTGGATCTCGTTCATAATTTTGTTTTACTATATTATCGTTGTCTTGTAGCCATGTCTGTATTGAGTGACGCACCTCATTTATTATTTAGCGAATTTACGATTATATGGGAAACACTGCTAAAATGGGATTTTCATGTTTTTCCAACTTATTGATAATAGTAACTGTAGAATGAGATTTTATAACGAAAAATAGAAGAAATAAACAATGGAGCAGTATTGTATATTGCGGGGGTTTGCATATGGAACTTCGCGAACTTTCTTGTAGTGTGTTTTTATTTGTGTTGCTATGTGTTGCTACAGCAACAGCTTTTGAACGCCAAGCAGACGACGACGACGACAGTGGAAAATAGTGTGGTTATGTCCACCATGGCTAACAGTAATGTACCAGCACCGTCCACACCAAAAGCGATCGCGACCCAGGGGTCGTCGAGAGGTGAGGGTAGAGTACTGGACCGGCGGCGACTTCAGGAACTCGTTAAAGAGGTCGATCCGATGGAGCAATTAGAGGACGATGTTGAAGAGGTAGGTATCAAATTACAGTTTACTGATTATTCTAACTGTGAAACACATTTTACATCAACAAGACACCTGTAATCAATGTGAGAATAAAACGGCATTCCATCTACATAAGATTCAAATGCGTATTACTCAGGATCAGGTGATATGGAAATTGTCATATATGTAATTAACTGCAAGTCATTTCTAATTATAATGCTTGTTAAAATTTTTAAAGTTCATATTTTATCCTTTCATTGTATAGAGAATTCCGTTAAATATTCATTAGATTGTGTTTGTTTGAAATTTTGAAGTATTACCACGCATACATAGTTTGTGAAAAGAATTGTTGCCTATGGATATTGCTCTAGTGGATGGTCACGCTACAAATGACGGACGACTTCATTGTCTCAGGTCCTGTGGGTTTACTGTTTCACCCAGATGCACCCACAGTGTGCTCATAGCATCACTAGTCTGACTGCAGAGTACTGATGATTTTGTTGTCGGTTCTCATATGTTTAGTTGACTGTTTCACCCAGATGTACCCGTAGTGATGTCGCACCGTTTACAGGTCCTGCTACAGATCGCCGATGATTTCATTGAGGGCGTGGTCACGAACTCTTGCCATCTCGCCAGACATCGCAAGTCAAACACGCTCGAAGTAAAGGATGTCAAACTACACCTAGGTATGCACCCGGGTGTCATCAAACAATATGACCCCACCAGGGTGGGTTGGTCGCGTCATTAAACGAGGGGAGCTAGCTAATTACTGTAATAAGCTATTGTAATTAAATGAATTATAAGATCAACATACTGTAATCCTATGAGAGTTTTTCCGTCACCCTACTTTAATCATAGGAATTGTGAGGCTTACACAGTGTAATCATATGGAATTGTGAGGTCTACACAGTGTAATCATATGGAATTATGAGGTCTACACAGTGTAATCATATGGAATTAGGAGGTCTACACGGTCTAATGATATGGAATTGTGAGGTCTACACAGTGTAATCATATGGAATTGTGAGATCTACACAGTGTAATCATGTAGAATTGTGAGGTCAACACAGTGTAATCATGGAATTGTGAGGTCCACAGTGTAATCATATGAAATTGAGGTCAGTGTACTGTAATCATGTGAATTGTAAGTTGTACGGTCAAAACACTGTAATCATATAAATTATAAAGGAATTTTAAGGTCAATAGAATTGTAAAATTGACATTATTTTGTTTTTGATGGCAATTTATATGCAACTATCACTTTGGTAAATTACAAGCTTGACAAACATACATCATTATGATAATGCATCATTTCACTTTGTTATGAAACACGCGTGGGGTGGGACTGCACCCTAACAACACTGTTCCATCATTCAGCACCTTGCTACAATCGCCAGTTTGGCTGTTAGCTTGTCGGGTACTTAGTGTCAAACCATACTCGACTGTCTACATGTGCACATCGATCAGAACTGTATGATCTGTGGAGGTTAATGAATGTATGTACATGTCATGATTAACGAGAATTTCATGTCTGAGCTGCATTCAGTCATGTAATAGTAGCGTCTTAATAATAGTCCCTGGTTCGCAGAACGCAATTGGAACATGGTGATACCGGGATATGGGACGGACGATGTGCGTACGTACAAGAGGTCATGCCCGACGGAGGCCCACAAACAGGTGCGTCGGCTGTAGGTAACCCAGCGTTCACGGTAGCCTCTAGTGTTCTTGAATCTTGATGTTACACCCAACGGTACATATACCATGCAATGCTGCTGCGCTCTGTATCTGGTATAACCCTCGCAAATTTCTGTCAGGGTCGGATATTTAACTGTTGTGGGTAGGTAGCTTAAACGTTAGATTTGATGAGCAAAGACTAGGGTTCGAATCTTCATTTCTTTACACCGTAGTATCTTTGGTATTTTTCTGCTCAAAGCACCCCAAACCCCATCAGCCCACGGGGGTCCGGCTAGGCCGGACAGCGTCGTTACACGTGGATTTTTGTAACTTATGCTGAGCCTGTATTTCGGATGCTGGTGGCACTGTATCCCGTGGCGTGACCTCTCCACTCTGTCATCTCACTGTTCAGTCCTCGTGTATTATAGATTCTGCGCTGCATGTGCTGCCCAGTGGCAGCAGCGATATATAAACGGTTGAGGGTCAACCGTCTACATTATCTCAATGACTATCCCGCCATAATAAACGAGCCTACCACCATACTCAGGAAGATTGTTTTTGTTCATTTTCTATTATGAAAAAAAATTATTAAAAAAACATTTTTATAATGTAATCAACAAGAAGTTAGTGATGAATCTTGGTACTTAGTGAAGGGTAGCTGGAAGCAGTCTACTGTTGGTTTGTTTAGTCAGAAGCTTTTTTCACTATAGTATAGGAGTAAACACGGACAATGATATTTCAGTACAATTTCTCAGTTAAAAGAAATACGGGGAAGCTTGTTTACCGGTTGCTTTTCTGGGATGATCTATCTATAGCAATTCATTTATCCCTAATTGCTGGTGGACACCCGTCTGTAAAATGGGTAGATACTTGATATCTTTTCTGGGTAATTTGCAGTATCGAAAATACGGTGTCTCCACTGAATAGCTGCCATCATGAACATTTGATTTGTCAACGGCATCTGACAGTTTTCACTGGTTTATACTTGCAACTTATAAATTTTGTACTTGACCTTTTACGTGTACATAGCCATTGTATTTCAGCTACAGGACAGGAAAACGGTTGATCTAATCTATAGGCATAACTATCGTTTCCCATTATTGTATAAAATTGTGAATTAAAGTGACATAGAGAAAGAAATATTGACGAATATTCACAAATGAGATGGGCAATAATAATTAAAATTACATTCGATTAAAACGCGACGCCACAAGATATGGACAAATTGCGATGACCACACCTTTGATGCCATTAGTGTTAGCGTGTGTTGACAAATTTCTAGAGTAAAATCACCTTTATTTTTACACGCTTCGTTATTATTTTCAGAGAATGTCTCTAATACGAAAGACTCTAAAGAAGTATTGATCCACAGACTCATCGGGCAACGATATTGTCATTGACCACCGGTCACTCCTGGCTAATACCGATAATGAGCAAGCCACGGTACTCAGCAGCGATACAACGTCACGGACGAAATCTTTTTTGTCGCGAATCTGCGGAAACGAATAACATAAGCCGTCATCTGTGTCTGAAACACCTTTCAAGTACCAGGTGTAGGCGTAAGTGTAGTTAGCAGAACTCGGACTTGCACGAGGCAAGCGAATTGACACGCTAAAGTAGAAATTTTCATTGGCTGAATATTTCGTGAATTTATTCAAGATGGTTCATTCGATCATTTTTACATCATCGTTGCGTTTCACACAGTGACATACAATTGCTCATTCCACAGAAATTTTCGCCGTCGTTTCGATTTAACGATTCCAATCGATAAATCATGAGATTGTAAGAATTAAAATTAAGGTCACGTTTATCGTGGCTACTGTTGAGGTTGGCTCGGTAATATGTTACGCGCATGTATCATAGTCAACCATTAATGACTGGTTATTGTATTATTGAAAATTAAACGAATTTGAGGAAGTTTGATAAAGATGATACCTGACTTATGATGAACTTAGAACTTAAATATGAGTTGATGCATGCGTATTACGATCAGCCTTCAGAGACAAAATACATCGCAAATTAATGTGTGCCCACCATGAAAACTTTCTATCCATCGAACTGAAAATATCGGCGTTTTTATTGTTTCGGGGGTTCCCGGAAAAAATTTGTGGGTGTAGTGGCGGGTATTTAAGTTCTAAGTACATCGTCGGACAGGTATAATCTTTACCAAAATCAAACTTCATTACATTCGTTTAATCTTCAATTATACCTGACCAATGATTATTACTAAGACCTTAAATACGAGGCTTTCGAGGCGATGTATTGGAAGAACTTTTCAGTGGTAGAAACTTTCACAATCAATATTCAGTTGATATACAGTAATATACCACGTTTAAACTTTAATTCACAAATTTATCTAATTACAGTACAATATAACGAGCGTCTCTCTAGTCGTCATGAACTATAACCTGCGAGATAACAAGCTGTTATACTAGCGTGTGACATACACGCAATTACTACACTAGATTACAATAAATGTTCCGTCATACGGTATTTTTCACTATGTATGGGCGATCATTGCTTCGAAATATATATGGACGATAATTATGAAAGTGTCCAAAATAGCATTGGAAAAATCATTATCTCCCTTCGTCAGTATCTTTCGATAATACCTGGCAAATTTCTTGGTATTTTTCCAACCAGCCGAATCCATAATAGCGGAAATAATTATAGCGGAAATTGGAAAGCATGCTGCCTCAGCAGCACTCGTAGACGCAGGGTAAATAGTCTGTAAATGACTAAATAGTTTGTAAATGACTGTAAATAGTCGCATCTATACCAGATTTCTTCATTTCGTCCAAAACCCATCTGCGAATTGTGTCCCTACTCGCACGCAGCAGTATAGGGTTGAATTGTTCGTATAAACAATGATTCTCCAACACGTATAGAATCAGTTTTCTGTGAGGAAAAGTCCACAGAGTTTTTACCACACACAAACGCTCATCAGTAGTGATGGCAAAATGCATTTTTTTTGGGGGGGAAATAAGGATTAGAAGACCAACAGTCTGGTATAATTAATTTGGAGCTGTTGTTTATCTAAAACTAATGATACGTCAGTGAGCTTTAGTACATGCATGGATTGAGGTCTCTGTCCTGTTAATAGCAATAATAATGTAAGTGCTTTATAAGCGAGATATTTCAAAGAGAGTGAATTTAGTGGATGCAGTATTTTTATATATCTTAATACAGGAGACACTCCCATAGTTGTTGGTTCTTGGTAAACTTGGATTAGAGAGGACAGCTCCTCCTATGAACCTTCTGATTAATTGATCATCATCATAATTATTATTGCCAGAAATCAGTTTTCCAATAGTTGATATTGCAGATCTAGCAGTATTAAGTCTACTGTAGCCAACGCCAGTGGATTTTAATTGCTGGAGAAAATTTACTACATTTACGGGAGATGTTTGAGATGAATTTGTTTTTACTGATGAAAAGACAACCATTTGCGCTAACTTGACCAATATTGTAAGTTTGTTGATAGACGCCATGACTTACAAATAGTGTCAATAGCTTCATTTGATAATTTTGAACCTTTGAAGGATTTTCAGATATATGAAAGCATGCCAGATACATCTGATAAGTCGGTTGGCATAATTAGAGTCCTCACAGTTCTCGGAACTATATATGATGGGCCGCATATCATTCTTATTATTTGTGGAAACCAAACCTTGGTAGACCACAGTGGCGCTATGAGGACAAATTCTGCCATGTCATTGTTTACGTTTCTCAAGATCCTCTGGATGATACTGAAAGGAGGGAACATGTAGTAGATACTATTAGTGTTCCATGACACTGAAAATGCATCTAAAATAATAGCATTGTGATCAGGCCGAAAAGATGCATACCTTGGTAACTGATGATTGATTCTAGAAAGCAAACATGTTGATAGAGTGGCGCGGATCTATTTTAACCCCTTCGAACTCTTCTTAATACGATGTTTTCCTGTTAACAAACTTCGAACAAGGAAAAAAGACCAATAAGAATAATATAATAACAAGAATAGATGACAAAATAACTAAGAAATAAGACTGAATGGTTTCCATACATTTAGTTTGTTGAATCAAGTAACAGAAACACATTAAGTAGTTTATTGAGAGTAATTTTTATTGTATTACACATTCCCAATGTGTGTGCAGTGATTAGTAAAATAAACAGAATTCATTGTATCGTAAGGCTCGCCTTGGTCATCTCTCTGTTTATCTACGAAGTTATTTATTCATACAAAATATCCCCGGACCACATCAGTATCCTACATGCTTCAGATCTGCGTAATTAACTAATCATAATATAAAGTAAAATGCTAAACTAATCGTAATAAAAAGTAAAAAGCTATCAAGCATGTAATATACACCCTATAAAAGGCAATTATATCACGCTGAAAAAATCACACTGAAATCAGATAAATCGTAATTTACGTGAGATGTGGATTGCTCCGTTACATCTTTGAAATGAAAAGTAAACGTAGCACCTTATTGAATACCCAAGAAAAGTGTTAACACAAGCTTACCCATACGACTATACTTCATCGCATGTAAAAACCCCACAAATTTACGCGAATTTGGATAAACATCAACACCAATATGTCTTATGTCATCTACACCAAAGTGATTATTGTATTTTTCAGATAAGATTTATAACTTAAACTGTCAATCCACATGTCTGCATTTATCCTGGTAATTTTTACCGACATTTATATCGGACATGAATTTCCGACATTTATATGGGACATGAATCTCTGACATTTATCGCAGCTACTGAAATACAAGGTAATATTTTCTCATCAGTTATATTTCTTTAAATATAACAATGCCATACTTGCTACGACGGACTGTGCCCAGCGATGTTCTTTTTAAATAATAATTGACATCGATGAAAACTCTTATGAAATGCCGGAAATAAATGTCCCACTGTAAATGGTTAATGAAACACATTTTCATAAAATTGTTGATACAACATAATCAAATAATAAAATTCAAAAGAAGAAACAAAAACAAAACAAAAACATCAACAAAAGGAAAACAAATACAATACATTCAATAGGGGGTGCCCTCGATAAGGTTACACTTCTGGCACCTCCCTTCAACGCTTATAATTTGTTATTGGACT
>WURV02219573.1:0-10517 GCA_011762755.2 Epimenia babai
TATTAATCGCAAGATTCATTGAATAAGTACGATTTTCACACGAGTTGAAGGTGTACTGGATTATTTTCGTCGCTTTGTTTCCATACAGGTGCGGCTAACGGTTTGTACCTCGTGATCAACGTAGAGCAGTATGAATACTTGCTGGGCCCTCGCTCTAGCGTGGGTGTTAGGGTGTTTGTGCACGACGTTACTGTCCCACTGAAATCATCGTCTGGGGTCGAGATACCGGTGGGGAAACATACGAGCATTGAAATCCGCAAACAACGGGTACGAGACGATTGATACAGTTGTAGATAAACAGAAATAAACTGCTAATACAAGAAAACTGCTAATGAACATCAGTTTATGAGATATTGAGTTTTAGAACGACGTAATCATTGTGTGTAGAAAAACAGGAGATCCTCTAATGTCTGATTTCCCGATCAGACAAAAAATTAGGAATTGGGCACGTTACATTTATTCAGATTTAATTTTGCCGTCGTGGTCTAATATTATACATGTGTTCTGTCACACTCTATTTTTAACCGACCTCATAGTATTGCGTATACTACTTTTATATGCGTGGGTTTACGTGCGCGGTGGAAATGAACACTGAAAATCGATTTATTAACACAATTGGTGTCGAAGCAAATTATATACCAACAGAAAAAGTACAAGGCGAAAATATCGACTGATCATGTCACAGAATATCTGTCAATTATAATCGAGTGGCCAAGAGCCCACCCACTATAAACATCAAGTTCTCTCAATGTAAAAGTTAAAGACTTGTCAGAGTGTGTTAGCCATACAACTCGAGATAAATTTCCCCTAAAGACATATACAGATTTAGTATAGGAATGGTTTTTGTCGTGGGATGTGTGTGTCTTATAGAGTAAACATGATGTGACAGACGATAAACCTCGGGCCGACGTCGAGCCACTGTAGCGGACTTGCTTACTGGTGGCACGCGTCATGTCGCCAGCGATGCCAGAAACGCTTCACGTGCGACTGTGACAAATACAACGGCGTACCCATCACTGGTATGAAATTGAAATAAAATGAAATTTTTTGTTTTAAGTGTACTTATTAGCAAAGCTGTCACACACACTTTACATGAAACAATAGCATATTGGAATTACTTAATTTAAATAAAATTAGCATCTAACAGTATACAGGTAATACAGATAAATGTTTGATAAAACTATGTATATTTACAGTGAGCATGAAATGGATAACAATGGATAACAATAGTAGTAAGTTAACAATAAAATATTACAAACGATTCTTGTGTAGGACATTATGGCCCTTTTATGGTGGTAGCCCGTGGGGGCGGTGGTTACCATGACAAACGAATTAGCCGCGTTTATCATTGGTTGAGAAATATCGCAGTATGAAACCCCCGTCCATCACGTTCACTGGTTCGAAACGCCAGCAGCCAGCCTAAAGCTGTGATAGATAATGGTTATCTACAATGAGATGATGAGATAGCGGAGAGGCCATGCGAAAAGCATCCGAAACGGAGCCACGTCAGGCAAGTTAGTCTTTTACGTCACCCCTTAATTGGTGTCTATAATTAATATCCGCATTGGGCAGACATAATTATAGAGCGACCCGTTGTGCAGTCTCATGTGGAAAGTTGACATTTCGTGACAGCGCGACGAGGGACGTTCTGCCCACGCGCTTGTCGGTCCTCTCCTACGCTTTCGTCGTTCTCTTACCGCCCGTACACTCCCGGCTTAATTAGTCTAATGGAATAGTGTTTATTGCGCTACCCTATTTATTGCGCTACCCATGGGCATATAATGATGATTGGTAGAGTTACAAACGTGGATGGCACAGGATTCCTTTCTGTTTAATGACAGTAATAATGTCGAATTACTGGATAATTCTAAGCGTGAGTCAATCATTCCGGAAGATAAATAGAGTTTCGTGGCAACAGTCTCCGGTACCGAATTCTGTAATCCTCACGTATCCGCGCACAGTCGTGATGTATGCAGGTGGTATCAGTGTAGCATTTGGATGTTACTAAGATCTTTGTTCACTCTTCTACCACCAGTGTGTCCTCATTATAACAATTCACTTTTATCCGTCCTCATCTGCCGACATTCATCGATAATTTGGACAGAACGCCACATATACATAATATATATATATATTAGTTATTTCTACTATATGTGATTCGTGCAAAGAATATATTCGCAGCTCAACGAGGCAAAAGAAATTTCTCAAAATGTTCACTACAGTTAAACCTTATTTCGGTAAACACATTGTCAATTTAAGGAAATCGAAGACTTCGCTGGGATGCTTATTTGGAAATATCCGTAGTGCAAAGCACAGAGCCTGGGCGGACAGATGATTTTGGATTCAGATGATCTTGTTCGGGCTGCTGTCACCTAACGCTGATAGACAGCTTACCGAAAGCTAAACGAAGCCATGTCAGAGAGAGACACCCTTACATAGACATTACGAGAGATAGGCAGGCCTCGTGAGCAATCTTATTCCTATAAAACCCTATTTTCCAGAAAAGGGCTGATCCCGAGACTCAAACCAGGGTTTTCTGAAAGTCAAGAGGAACTATCTAGCCACTATATCACCTGCCCCAAACAATCGTTACTTTACAATGCTCCTGATTTTGTAT
Source organism: Epimenia babai (assembly GCA_011762755.2). Classification (NCBI taxonomy): domain Eukaryota; kingdom Metazoa; phylum Mollusca; class Solenogastres; order Cavibelonia; family Epimeniidae; genus Epimenia; species Epimenia babai. The sequence goes on from WURV02219573.1 coordinate 2,618, forward strand.
AACGATTAATACATCGTATCTTTCGTGTTTTTCTGAAAATTAACTCATATATCTCGAGGATATATTCGAGAACGCTCTTTTTTATTTTCCTTCCCTGCTATCATATGCGTGGCAGTTTTATTTCTGTTTATATATGTTTCGGGCTACATGTGTTTCGGTGACATTGACTGTGGCTCTCCACGGATTTTCAGTGGCCGAAGCGCAACGTTCCGAACGACAGCGGTGCGAGTGTCCGAGCGACTGCGATAAGACCGAGTACAAGTTGTTTGTATCTCACGCCGGTATGCCAGCGTACGGCGCCGTCTCCATGCGTAAATCGTTGGAAGAAAGGCGGGCCCTGGAGGCAAAGATCAAAAAGGCGCGTGACGTGTACCATCGCGTTGACAGCAACATCCATTCTCACGATGCGGCTACGTTACGGACAATCTCGAACAATCTGGCGCAAAGTACCACCAACGCCAGTACGTTCGTCAAGCAAGTCGAACGACAAGAAAGTGAAACGAGGAAGCTTTCGGGTTATCTTCTTGAAGCGGTAACGAAATTAAATCTTAACCTCGGCAAGAATCACAACGCATTCGCACAGAGTGGCCACGTTTCCTTTATCTATCTCGTCCCTCAAGTTCGCACGAAGATGGACGAAGTTGCAGAAACATCGAAGATTTTCAGCGCAGTTAGCTCGACCACGAAAGACGATAAATTAAAAGCGATACGAGAAATAGTCATAGTCTTAGTACAGTTAGTGAAGACTAATGAAGCCTGGTATAAACAGGAACCTTTGCTAGATGAAATATCGAAAGGTCTGCGTACATTTAATAAAGAGGTTATCGCCGGTTACAGCAAAAATTATCGAGAATTTAAATCAAATAAACTTTTTTATGAGCAAAAGGTTAACCGAACTCTGATACTAACAACGGAATTGGCTGGAGTATTATCGCGCGGATATTATCTGGTGAAAAATGCAAGCCAGCAATTGGAGACATCCAACAGACTCGCCGATGTTTATCTAGAAACATTCGACAGAAAAATTGTACCCACGGCGGGCAGATACTTGACGCAAATGTCCAAAGAACTAACCGAGTTCTCGGAAAAGTATCGTTTTCATAAGAACAAAGTGTTGGAATTGGGTAAGAATTTATCTACGGTTGCCATGAGTATGACTCGGTCCTTCGATAACGTAAAAACTGGACTACATTCGCTGAAAGGATTAGCCGTGAAATTAAATTCTACTATCGAACATTTTTCGGCCATTATGATGGCGGTTACCAACGAATATGGCAACAGATCCTTCGGTAAGACAGAACTTTCGGGGAAACTGCAAGACAACAGGATTCTAACGGGCTTAGAAGATACCATGGTTAGTATTATATCATAATTGATCCTGCAAACCCCAGCTACACTGCATGTTTTCCTGATCTATATTTAAATGAACGCGCTAAACGTCTGTGAAACAGTTTTACCTATCGAATATTGTGCCACCATATGTAATGTTACTTGGTAATTATGTTATTTTAATGTGTTTGTTATAGAACAATATTTAGTCATATAAATACAGAATTTGAAATAAATATCACTTTTTTAGTTAAGTTCTCACAGTTAAGCAATTGATTATGGGAGTGTATGGAGAATGATTTTGTGCTCACGCATTGGGAAGGTGGGTGCAGTAAATATTGTTTAGTGCTCCTGTTTAATGTGCTGATGGTTACCAACAGTCGATGACTCAAAACATTTCGACGGTTGGAGCTCGCATCGAAGATGAGGGTCGATTCCTGAGCGACTCGTTGGAGTCCATCGCTGAACGTCTGATCGATTTCAACCTCGCCAGCCGCCACGTAATCGACGAGCAGAAGAGGTGGTTGACCTTCAACAGTCTACATACAGAACTTGCGTCATTTTGGCAGAACGTTCAGGCGACTCTCCAATTGCTCGCCTCGTACCAGGCCGAAATAGATGACTTCTCGCGAGGGAACAAACTCGACGAGGAGTTCTACAGGTAGCCTTCCAACTATATAACTGGGACAAACTATTCACAAGCGATGTGCATTGCTGCATTGCCCATATCGTATTGACGTAGAGAGAGGTGCACCATAGTAGACCGCAGTTAAGTATCGGCCAATAAAAGCTTTTCGTCAAGGTTTAAAATGAATGCCAAAAGCCAATGATGAACTACAAAACGATTAACTGATAATCAGGCGGATGCAAACTAAGTAAGGTCGACCTCAAGGTGACTATTAAGAAGTAACATTAAAAAGAAGGTACGGATTTTGCTTCTGAACGAATGTATGATCACGAATTTTCCTTAATCTATAAAGTCAGTTCCCTATTACCTTAACAGCTTCTGGTTTCTGGTAAATGTAAGCTGATTTTACTGATCGATCCCATGCAATATTTCAGGAACAACTTTCTTCAGTTGGAGTTGTATTACCCTCAGATGACGGAAACAGTCGTTGAGGAAAGAATGGCTTACGGATTATTTGATCTCACGTGTAAGTAGACATAACTCTTGACAGCGCATTAGCATACGTTAAGGATGCGATTTTGAATCACGTTATAAACACGACGCATACTGAATGCAATATCGATTTTTTTCGATAATTATCACACGTGAAGACAACTTATACTTGCGTTCCTATTGGTCAAAGTTGCCATGGCTATTCCTATGCCAGTGTTCTTATTTGTCAAATTTGTTACGGCGATCAAAGCAATAGAACACGCTGTATCCCTTGGATATGAGGAAAATCACAGATTCGACGGTCGATGCGACGGTCATATCGATCTTTCACGTGATATCGAAGCGATATCTCCGAGTGTAGACACTCTAGAATTATACCTCATTTCAATACGCCACAGACGATGGGAGATAATCGCGTAAATAATGTTGGCGGTTGAATTCCTTCCCCTGTATTATATCTCAGGTGAGGCATATATGTGTGACATGTGCAAGCATTACTTAAAACTCGCATATACAATACCTTCGACACTCACATATCACCCCTCCGAGGATAATATCGAGCATCTACCCATTTTAGAGACGGGTTTATTCCAGCAAATGGGGATAAATGACTCGCTGAGGATCACCGCAGAAAAGTCAACTAGTGGGTAGTTTCGAACACGCGACCTTTCGATTACGAGTCCGGTGTTCCTACCACTTGACTAACTGCTTCCCCACACAAGATTACAGAAAATGCACATAAAAAAATACATCTATCAATGCCATCACGCCATCACATTACCGTGGCATGCGATTCACGCAGGTGATCTAGGCGGTGCCCTCGCTTTGTACCTCGGTGCGAGTCTCCTAACAGCGTTCGACCTACTCGATTTCATTCTCTGTGTATTACGCCGCCCGTTCGCATCCGCCAACAACAAGTAACTCGTCACACGAACTTCTCATCACCGTCACCGCCACACCAGCTTCATCGCACCGGTTCTCCTTTAAAGGCACTACGATCTAACTGTACTATTATATTCCCGTTATGCATGCATTTCTTTACTATCATGAGAAATACAAAATATTGCCACTAAAGGTCAACACACGATATAGGGAATTATGGAAGTCCTACAGGAAGATTATATGTACATATAGTTTTGTTCTGCGGCTACTCCCCAAAAGCGTTAGTTGCTTTGAATTCTAACATTTTATGTGCATATCGTTTTATGTGCATATCGATTTTATGTGCATATCGTCTTGCTACTCTCCAAAAACGTCAGTTGCTTTGGCAACTAACACAAAAACTTAACGGACAACAGTAAATTTCTGAGACGTCATAGCCTTACAAGAACTATTACGGTATGAACAGAAATGTTTTAATAACGGGAATGAATTGAGAAATATGGTAGAATGGTAGATCGCGAAATTTATCAGTGACTAGTAAAAAGAGAAAAACGACGGTATGTTCGTGTTTATAGCGATGAAAATCAATAATATCGATTAATTAATCGATTATCTGCATGTTGTTAAACATGTTAAACTTCGATCCCGATGGCCAATAACGGTATAAAATTTCTTTTACTATTGTGTATAGCTGTCAGTATTGCGATTTGCAAGTAACAAATTAATTGTTACTCGATTAATTATGACTACATCAAGAAACGTCGTCCTCATTCTTGAATTACCTCGTATACTGTTTCGTCGCTACTGGTTACCATTCGTAAACATGGCGTCACATAACTCGAGGCATCGTGACAAAAAGTGATATTACGTAGCATAGTTACCAAAATAGATCGCTGCATATGCACATTAAATTTTCAATTTATTTCGTACCACGACTGTAAAAATACATTTCAGGCGAGTCATTGGCCATTATTAAGAGTTATAAATAACACGAAGAAAATACTTTTCGACAAGTGTGCGTAATAGTATGAAATGATGTCTGAAACATTCCTAAACTAATAACATGTACATATTGCAGAACGAGTGTTTTAAAACATGTTTTTTTTTCATTTATTCGCCGCCATATTATGTTATACTTTCCTGTAATTTTCCTCTAAGTGATTTTTACTTTATGCGACGTCACACCAATTTGAATACTGGATTTTTGACGTAGCGTTCTCTCTTCACACTGAAAATATTTTTCGTAAGTACAGATCGCCAGACCGTTATTTGTAGTCCAGATCGGGCCTGCCTAGTCCACGTGACCAAGCCATTAAAACCACCCATTGTAACCAAGTGTATTAAAATATAATCTAAATTCAAAGACCAATTTGATTATATCATATATCTACATCACATAGATAATGTTACGATGTTTTAGTACCTTGTCTCACCGATAATATAAATGTAATCCATAATTATTTACAGTAGTTTGTAATCGAAATCTATTTATTATTTTGCCTGAATCACAAGGGGGGGGGGGGTAATTAATTATTAAACATAAAACCTTTTGGATTACCTCCCCTGTGTACGTATGGAACAACACCTAGTTGATTTTTATGTTATAAACTCTGTACGCAATAAACAGGTTTTCCATCCTGTTACATTACTCAATGTCCTTGTAATACGCATATCCATTGGTCAAAATAATGTGAGGCTTTCAGAAAATCGACGTATTATGTTTAGAGTATCACATCGCGGAATCGTAAAATGACAGCAAAGATGCAGCCAGTAGTATTAAATCATATACTCTAATAATTCACTCCGTAATAAAGATTTCATTTAAAGGTGTACTACTAACAGACAAAAGAGTGTTTTTTTCTTATTTATTTTGATTTCTAAGAAACACTTTATTTAAAAGATTATTGTTATTATTGTTTTACCGCAAAATGTAATGTGCCGTCTAATACGACATCCTTTCCTGAGGAGCTTCAATTATTGTTCTACGGTACACTTGGGCCGCACATCCTCTGGGCAGAACTCGCAAGAAATTGTAAAATAGCTATTTATTTGTCCGTATTAGCAACTTTATTGAACTAGTTAGTATACCACTTGGATCGTAACAAAAGGGACGGTTTTCCACCAATCACCTCCGTTACCGTCGATTTTTGGAAACGCAGTAATTATTGTATAATAATTTTTAATTCGCGCCCATCGAATTAGATAATTTAATAAGACGTCTTTATGACATACGAAAAACCTAACCTCACCACATAGAGACGGAAGATTATTTCCTACGAAGTTCGTATTTTTATTTCAACGTTAAAATACAAAATTCTACCAACAGAGTAACGTAATAAATGAGCTAAATTTCTGTTCATATTCGTCGTCGGTGTAAGGTCTGATCAATGATGGACAGTTATTACCTCCCCCTTTTCTGTCAACTATAATTCGTATCATTTAATACTGTAATGTAGTAACACCTTTTATTACATCATTACCTTTACGTTATAATGTAGTCCGTGATGACCTTAAGTTATCATTACGTATCGGATATTTATTTCGAGTCTAGATCCAGCTTAAGTGCCATTATTTTACGATTTTTCCCGAACGTTATTGCCATACTTTATACAGCATATTATTATGACTTTACTTACGTGTCGTCTGATGATAATACTACTTGCGTTATTCTTGTATTCATGTTAATAAAACCGCGTACTTATACAGTATACAACGCGAGTTTTGGTCATTTACTGTTGTTCCCAATGTAACATGATCATTCTGCACCATCATAGTCATATACCATGCTGTATCATGTCTCTAGCCAGTCTCGTACCATGGTATATCATGAAATGAATGAAATGAAATTTATTTGTTTATAGTGTACTTATTAGCAGAGCTGTCAAACACACTTTACATGAAACAATAGCCTAATGGTCTAAGACTATAATGTAATTACTTAAAACTCTATAAAATTAACATCTGAGAGTATAGAAGTAATACAGATCAATGATAGATACAACTATGTACATTTACAGTGAGCATGAAATGAATTACTATGTTGAATAATATGGTAGAAAGTAGAATAAATATCGAAAAAAAGGAAATCCTATGCAGGCAAAGTCGCCATCAATATGAAGAATTAGTGAAAAACGAGGTGTTTGTACTAGTACAGCAACTAGTGCAAATACACCTACATTACAATCCATGATAATGGATTGTACAGCAACTAGTGCAAATGCACCTACATTACAATCCATGATAATAGATTGTACAGCAACTAGTGTAAATACACCTACATTACAATCCATGATAATAGATTCTACAGCGACTAGTGCAAATACACCTACATTACAATCCATGATAATAGATTGTACAGCAACTAGTGTAAATACACCTACATTACAATCCATGATGATAGATTCTACAGCGACTAGTGCAAATACACCTACATTACAATCCATGATAATAGATTGTACAGCAAGTAGTGCAAATACACCTACATTACAATCCATGATTATAGATTGTACAGCAAGTAGTGTAAATACACCTACATTACAATCCATGATAATAGATTCTACAGCAACTAGTGCAAATGCACCTACATTACAATCCATGATAATAGATTGTACAGCAACTAGTGCAAATACACCTACAATACAATCCATGATGATAGATTGTACAGCAACTAGTGTAAATACACCTACATTACAATCCATGATAATAGATTGTACAGCAACTAGTGCAAATACACCTACATTACAATCCATGATGATAGATTGTACAGCAAGTAGTGTAAATACACCTACATTACAATCCATGATAATAGATTGTACAGCAACTAGTGTAAATACACCTACATTACAATCTATGATAATAAATTGTACAGCAAGTAGTGTAAATACACCTACATTACAATCCATGATAATGGATTGTACAGCAACTAGTGTAAATACACCTACATCACGATCCATGATAATTTCTGAAGTAAAGTATAGAAGTAAAAACAAATTTATATAGCGCACTTTAAAGTCGACTTATGCAGCTTGTCAAGTCATAGTTTACAAGTCATTGAGAAGCAAGCCCCTTGCTTTTACGATAATTTCAAATTACAAAACAATGAAAAAGTGCGCATGAAATATTCGAAGATAGTGTTATGCAGTAGTTTACGGCACATTATCTAGCTTATTTTCTCCACACCGGCAATCAAAAGTTTCCCATGCTTGTATCATATAGTCAGTAGTCTATATATATTATATATATCAACAATAGCTATTTGTTGGCACATTTCTCGTTATTCAATCAATTTTTTCTTTGTTTATTTTCTTAGCATCTGTATTAGAGTGAATTCCATTTAAAATGCTTCTTTCTCCTGCTCCCATTAAGGGGTCATCAGACCGGATCTTTCATTCCCAAACCAGCAGATATGGCTAACACGGTAATGCACGTTTCTACGTTATATATTGATGAAGCGCTTATAATCATTTGACCTTTTGACCTCGTAACATGACGCTGTGGCTGTATTACAACTAGTCATCACTGCTGAGAATGTCCGCTCATCGTGACACCCGCCTTCTGTCACCCACCTAC
>WURV02219584.1:0-10517 GCA_011762755.2 Epimenia babai
GGTTTAATTGAATTAATTTGATGGATTTATCTAAAATAAATTGTGGTTTAATTTAATTGAGTCGTGGTTTAGATGGATTTTATCTAAATAAATTGTGGTTTATTAGGTTTTACTGTGTATTTTCATTCGACATTAAAAAGGTGTATCAAAAGAGGCGAATCAAATATTGTAATACATTTCTTGGGTGTAAGGTAATGATGATTCCATTCGAATGCTATAACATCGTGACAGGAGTGTATTTATTTATTTGTTACCCAATACGCTCGAGTACTTCAACATGTCTGTACAACGCGTGAGAAATTACACTAAAATATCTTTAATTCCTAAGATGCAACTCTCGAATTTCTCATGAGCGACATGGCGCTCGACCAACGAAACTTTCGATTGCAGCAAGCATCGATTGTTAAGAAAAAGCGCCGCCGTTTGTATGACGTTACCCCACGATAGACGCCGTCCGCAATTCGTCCCGTAGCGTGCTAGTCCCCGGAGTGAATTGTTCAAGGAACGATTTTTTTCCACACTAATTTTACGCGAAAAGCTTTTCTGGGACGAACACGCGATGGTTACCGCATCGCGGCCACGTGACGCTACGCACGGGCGAACAGGCACGTGACTTTACGAGGCAGTTACCTGAGCAATTATTGTGCCAAGGGCTGATTAGAGCTGTCAGGTGAAATCGGTTTTGCTGATCACCCAAAACACCCCACGCCATGCCATAATGGCGATACAATACATTTCATGTATAACCTATTCGCACCACAGAGGTCTTCCAACGCGTCTAACCCCAGGAGGTTTTCGCTCACTTCGACACAACAGTACACTTAACGTAGTAAGCTATTATATTATGTTTGTTCACGAAATCACGCGTGTACTATCAGCACTTATAGGGAGCCGATAATCCTCAATAAACAACAGTTCGCGAATGACAGGTAGTCAATTTTAATAAATAATGGTTAGTAATACAGGTAAGTTTATTAATAGGCCACTCGTGCCAAAACAGATTTACAAAATACACGTTTATGAACAAGAAAATAAATAAGTGTAGAGGTGTAACAATATAACTGTTTAACATATGTAATCAACAGGCCGGATGAAATTTTCTTTCTGACGACTAATAGACACGCATCATAATTGCATACATAGTGACAGTAATAGGCCTAAGAGGAAATGGAGGATATATAATAGAGTTGTGGAGAGTACATGAAAAGACTGCTAGGTGGATGTGCTATTTACACCAATACGATTAAGAAAGCTGCCGAGTTTCCTAATCTCTAGTTAGTTAATAATAGTTAGTCAATGTTTGTACGTAATAGTTCAGAATAGTTAGGTAGTTGGTTAGTTAGTTAATATGAACTAGTTAATAATGGCCAGTAAACAAGTTAGTTAACAATAGTTAGTTAATAATAGTTAGTTAATTAAAGTCAGCCAGTGTTAGTAAATAATAGTAAGTAAATGCCTGTTAGTGAATAATGGTTAGTTGATAATAATTAGTTAATAATATTGAGTTGATAATGGTTGGTTAATAATGGTTAGTTGATAATGTTTAGTTGATAATGGTTAGTTAATAATGGTTACTTGGTGATAGTTAGTTAATAATGGTTAGTTAATAATGGTTAATTAATAATGTTTAGTTAATAATGGTTAGTTAATAATGTTTCGTTGATAATGGTTACTTGATAATGGTTACTTGATAATGGTTACTTGATAATGGTTACTTGATAATAGTTAGTTAATAGCAGTTTGAGAATAAGAGTTACTTGGGGTGATATCCCCAATTAGTTAATAGTAAATACATGTCGATGCATGTGAATCCGCTCAGAGCTATACCACGAGAGAGAACCTCCAACCGAGCTGTGCCCCGATCCCGGTTTCCGTAGCCCTCAGCCGAACACTCAGAGAATCACGATGATGAGCGATGGTGTAGAGTGAGGAGTATTCGTTTACATCTACAGAAATGGATGGTTAATATAATGCTTCGCTGAATAACTCGAGAGAAATGCACAGAAAAACCTGGACCTCCGGTGGTTCTAGAACCCACGTCCTTCGGGCAACCGTTCTGGTGCTCTACAGCCATGACAGAGTATTGCTAGTGTTGTTTTAAGGCGGGCTAAGCCGAGTTAGTCTGGTGGGTGAGTGGCTGTTCAGGAATGATGACCAATTCAGACGCTGGGCGCGCTCGATGTTAAACGTTAACTTGACCGATAACCTTCCAGAAAAAACTCCCACTTCTTTTGAATCGTCATTGAGAATGCATCGACTTCGGTTCTAACGTCCGTACAGACCCTCTCGAACTTCTGAAGCGCTCGAATCCGAAACCACGGTTTTCGAGTTCCCAACAACGCTTTCGGTCTATAATCGAATGATCTTCGACTCTCCCACAAACAACAACTCTCAACATTAATTCTCTCTAACAATCGCCGAAAACAGCTCATTTCCCTATAAAATCTCATTGATCGATACATCAAACGAGTAATTAAGTGGAGATTAGTATTGAAGCCATTGTGCGGTCGGTTCGATATCAAACATCTTATGTAAATTACCGCCGTCATTAAAACCGCGTCCGACGAGATTAGAATATCGCCCATTTCATGTCTTTTCACCGTAGCTGTTTTGCCTCATGTCGCTTCCGTTTTGACGCGAAGAATGATCAACACGATTGTTTTTAATCCTTCTAATGGACTGCCGACAACTATCGCCAGTGTTACGACAGGAAATCGGTCGACTTTATGTCGGATGCGACATTGAAATGGTCTCGAAACATCGGTGTCCAAATCGGTGTTGACATTTTCAAATGAAACGCTGCACGGTATTGTGTCTGAAAGCATAACTGCGCTACATAAATCAGCCGATGAGAATAAATCACCAAGAACATGCCTGTTGTTCTACCCTGGACACAAAAATAGGTAACTGTAATCTCAACCCTGTAGCTGCTTTTTGGACTCGAAGATAAGTAAGTCATGCGTACCTCCTATCGTTATGGTCGTTTCTTTTATATACATTTTCCGTAGGTGTGTCCTTTCATTAATCTGCATTATGGAGAGGGATGGTGTACAGAAAAACCCGTGCTCCTGGTGGGCCTGAATCCGCCGGCCCCCTGGACAGCCGGTCTGGTGATACAACAGTTGAGGTACAAGGCCGTTTCTGTTTTACCTCCTCGTTATCTTTGCCATCTTCATCCCCTCCGCTATTTCGCTCTGTATTTACTTATATTTCTCCCGCACTGTGTCCCGATTTTCTTTTTTTTCTAGTATTTTCAAATATTCCCAATCCATCTGGATTACGTCGGTAAATTAATTGCCATTGCTGGGAATCTGTTAACCGAGTAATGATTGATGGAAATGGTGATAAATCGCTAAACTTCACTTCTGTACGTATGTAAACGGGTCCACCGTAAGGATCGTTGCCCAAGACAAGTATGGGCTCTCTGCCCTAACAAGTCCATACATTTGGTTAACACGACAAACTGTTTAGCCTAACGTATAAGGAGTGGGGGGAAACACCTAGTGTGAAAAACCCGCTGAGTCTGGGCAGACAACTGACCTTCTTTCATTCACGCCACTGGTTCCATGCCTCTCTACATACGGGCCACATATGTCGCACACTCGCACATATGTCTGCGATGGCTAATGGTTATTCACAATGGGATGGTGACATATCATTATTATTTTCATTTTATTAGGTATGAAACCAATACAATTTGATGCACATACTGGAGCAAAGCAACACACAAAATTGATTGATGCTAATAAATCAGTAATTATTTCAGAAAAAATAACCAAATAATTACAGATAAATAACTAAATAATAGGTGTATGAAGAATAAATTGTAATAATATTAAGACAAAACAACAAAGGGCTATAAGACAATTCCTTAGTCGGACGGGTATTGCAGAATGGCGCAAAGGTCATCTACGGCTCGCGCTGAGGTCACCGACTGAAAACAGTGGTTTAAGGCGCTTTCCGAACAAACAGAAACGCCACGGGTAGTAAATAAATATTAGGCATTGATATACCCCCCACTCCATGCACGCACGGGGGTGGTTCATGGTGGTGTAAAAATTGCAAATAAAATAAGAAAAGATGAAGTCGTTACAGATTCCAATTTATAAAAGATATGACTTGAGCATGGTTTTAGAAATGTAAATGGAGACTATGCTTCTCATTTCGAGGGGCAAAGCGTTCCATAGAGCGGGCCCGGCAAAGCGGAAGCAGCGCTTTCGAGTAGTGACTAGATGACAGTTGTCAACTGTCGCTAGACACTGAGAGGCAGACCTCAGAAAGCGACCAGGCATATAACCAAAAATCATGTCATTGATGTACACAGGGCCATAGCAGTGCATAGTTTTGTGAACGAAAGTCAGCACCTTGTAAATGATCCTCTGCGAGACGGGCAGCCGGTGTAGCTCTACGAGCCGATGTGTAACTCGAGTAAATTTCGATTGCTAGTAGATTACACGAGCTACACTGTTCTGGACTAACTGTAGTCGGTGAATGAGATAGAAGGGAGCACCAACCAAAAGAGGATTACAGTAATCCAAACGAGACAGAATCAATGAGCAGACAATAGATACGGCGGAATGTACGGTCTGATGCGTCTGATGTAGCGCAGCTGGATGTAACATGAACGACATACAGAATTAACATAGTCAAAAAAAGAAAGATTCTTGTCAACGATGACACCCAAATTTCTGGCCGCATCAGACACAAACAAAGATTCAGAGCCTAGAGTGAGTAACACCGAGAATTTTGGGTTTGAATGCTTGCGCGAAATAACAACAACTTCTGTTTTATCATCATTAAATTTTAGAAAATTCTGTGACATCCACGCTTTGACGTGGCGCAAGCAGTCAAAGAGACGATTACTAACCACAGAAGCATCAGCGTTGTCGAAGGAAAGGTATTCCTGACGATCATCAGCATAAATATGGAAATGAAAATTATGCTGACATAGTACATAACCTAATGGAGAAAGATATAGCGTAAAAGAAGTGGGCCAAAAAGAGAACCCTGCGGAACGCCACAATCAAGAGATCTAGGAGCAGATTGATACTCACCCACGACAACAGTCTGATGCCTTCCAGACAGGTACGCCTTAAACTCCTGGCCTTCGATACTAAAGCGCCATCGAAGGCGGCGTAGCAATATGCTATGATCAATAGTGTCGAAAGTCACATTAAGATCAAGCAAGACGAGGACAACGGATGTGGCCGGTTGGTCAAGGTATGCATGCATGTCTGAAGCAACACGCAAAAGCGCAGATTCAGCGCTATGAAAAGGGCGGTAGGCAGACTGATACGGTTCAAACAATGATTGACTCTCAAGATAATCCGTGATCTGGGTGAAGACAGCATGTTCTGTCAGTATGGAAAGGCTAACAAGCGTTGATACAGGTCGATAGTTTTTAAGAAGTCGAGCATCAAGAGTAGACTTCTTCAACGGCCGAACAATTGCAGTTTTCCATTCCGGAGGACGCAGCGAGCGACGCGTTGATAATGACCGTGATGAACAGAGCAAGTGACTGCGAGCAACGCTTGAGCAACCACTCAGGGAGTGGATCTGAAGCACTCGACTTACCTCGACTTATAAATAACATGGTATCATCAGTACCAACGGGGAAAAAAGAACGAAAAACAGCTTTTGGTCAGACACCTCATTGGCAACATTAGCAGTGTCCCTGTTGATAGTGCGACGGCTATCAAGAACCTTGTTCTCAAAGAGTCAGCAAACTGTTCAACAAGACACCACAGCGAATCACACGGTGGAAACTTAGGCGACACTGTGCTATGGAGTAGTGCATTTATAGTCTGATAGATTGCACCCTGATCGCCGTTATACTGAGAAAATTTCTCGCCAAAATACTTCTTCTTTTGCGAGTGACAGGCCGAGTGAGACTTGATAGTCTCAAATCTTTGGGGCATCTGTGGCACTCCAATCTTATGCCAAAGCTGGGCTGGGTAAAGTACACCAAGTCCTTTTCTTCAAAGAATAAACAGAGGAACTCATATCTGTAGCGGTAAAAGGACTGTCAGAGTTTAGGTTCTCTTCCTTCAATTTAGATGCCAATAGCTCGGCAGAAGACAGGTTGATCATTTAGCTCCTTTTGAGAAAAAGGATGTGGAGCATCAACGTTAAGAACCACTTATTCTTCTTCATAATCTAGAAGGAGGAATCTTCAACTTCTGTCAGGAAGTTTTCCAAAGACAGGTACTGAAATTTCATCACAGTGAGTTATAGGACGATGTGCTAATTACTTGAGGCTACATCGGTTCTTTTTGTTGATACCAGTAATATCGGTAGAGCAAAGTAGTAGTCAGTGACATAGCTCACTCCTAATCATGCGAATTCCAAACTTCAGACAACTGTTCTTGCCTTTGGTCCACTGACGCAGATACTCGGCGCATGAATTGCATGCCTGTGTGGCGCCTAAACTTGATCCTAGTCAAGTTTAGTAGTAAAGTAAGAATAGTGAGCACACTTTATGAAACTTGTGACTTGATTCCTGTTAGGTATATTGGTGTAATCGCCTCAGATGTAGTAGAGTGTATTCACTACAGATGTAGTAGAGCGTATTCACTGTAGATGTAGTAGAGTGTGTTCACTGCAGATGTAGTAGAGTGTATTCACTGCAGATGTAGTAGAGTGTATTCACTGCAGATGTAGTAGAGTGTATTCACTACAGATGTAGTAGAGTATATTCACTACAGATGTAGTAGAGTATATTCACTGCAGATGTAGTAGAGTGTATATATTCTGATTCTGATTATTGGTACCGGAAAGAAGCCAGTGTGTGGTGCATTGTTCAGATGCTTTTTGCATATACTGATGTACTCAATATTATTGTAGTCTTTATAATTTCGGTGCCCGTTTAGGGTACCATTTGCTATAAAAATGGAAGTAAATAATAGATGGGTTTTCAGGCTAATCTTTTCATAGTATTAATTCCTGTTACCACTTTTGTTGAATCTGTGAATATTAGCTACTGCATTAGACAGTTGCGCTCATGCTGAATCATTTTATAACTTTATTATTCTGTATAGAATCTCTAAGAATGACAAACATTGTTTGATCTACAGATAGAGATGGCAACTGGAGTGTTTCCCTACTCATCATTCCGGACACCATTTGAACAACTACGTCAAGTAGTAAAGGATGCACCTCCAAGGTTACCAAGCAATGGTACATTCACCCAAGAATTTAGTGACTTTATATGCCAATGGTTAGTCGCATAAGATCTATTAACTCAAATACCAGTTTCACATGTTATCGTGTTGATGATTGTGATGATGGTAGTGATATTAATGACTCTGATGGTTTGGCTATGCTGAAAAAAAGGAAGGCCAGGTGTTAATGCTACATTGTTATTGTTAGTGAATGTTAGTAGCACTGCCCCTCATAATCTTAATTACAATATCCCACTTCACAACAATTTTTTTTCCATATTTATCTATGAAAATTTTCCTGCTGTGGAAGGCTCTTGCATGAAAGTGACAAATACATATGATATGAATGGTGGGTCTCAGAAATGGGTCGAAAGTCTAGTTGGAGAAGTTAACACAACAAGTTTCATTCAGTTAACAATGGAACCACACTGCTTACTTAGAACTATTATTCTTTATTATAGCTGTCTTACTTTTGTGTACGTTTGTGTGCATAACTTTAATACACTGGTTTTATTAGTTTATTTATTCTCACTAATCATTCAGTCGAAGTTTAGTCGAAATATAGTTTTGCATAATTTTTCCAACATTCAGGTGAGTGTTTTAAGGTTTTTTGGAGTTTTCTGTTTAAAATTTACTGAACCATGTATTGTTTACTTCAGCTATTTGCTAGAATCATCCCTTAGGTGGTTTAGGGTATTGGCCAACCTTTTGAAAATGGTTGTAATTTTTAACTTCAGTCATCGTCTTGGATTTGTATCATTCGCATCGGCTTAAGGAGTCAAATAAGTTAAATTGAGTCGAATCTACCCTATTTCAATGAAAAATCTCTCACAAGTTATGTTTTTCAGATTCATACCGATGTTAAATAGTAATAAGTAAATTTATTTACTAGCAATAAACCATTACTCTTTATTTTTCTTTTTGGAGTTTTTGGTCATGTGTTTTAATTGGTTTTACATGAAAGTAAACTATGCATAGTAAGTAAACTCTACTGTTTATCTTTACTTCTATATCTACATTCAAAATTTTTTCAGCAATTTCTCTCCTGTAAACTAAATTACCATATTTAGCCAACATAATGTTGACGATGTGAATCCAATAATTAGATGTACCGTATGTAATGGTTTATTTCTGTAACATGTGCCTGTACAATACATTCATTGATATATTCCAGGTACAACTGCATTGACAGGCCACTATAGCCTTTAAAAGTTTATTTGGAGTAACTAAATAATTTTATTCTATGATTTTCTAAAGCTATTTTTAATCATGTGATGAGCCAATCACTTCTAAAGCATTTTTTGAATGTACCTTCACTCTACTGTAAATGTCCAATGTAGAGTATAAGACTGATACTCTAAGTGAGCCTGACACTAATGTAAGTTATATAGTATAATCTATACAGTTTACAGAAAGATGTGGATAAACGGGCTACATACCTCACCTTGCTTCAACATCCTTTCCTTCTGAAGGCAGAAAAACTAAATGTGGACATGGCTGGTTATGTGACAGCAATCTTGGAAAGCGATGCTAATGCCGCCAGGCTGTGTTATAGTCAAGATCGGTAACTGAATACTGATGATGATTGCTGTTTGCTGTTTTTGCACACTCTCCTGACAACCACACAGTCATCACATTTATACAGAACTTAAATCTGTCGCGTTTAATCATGTCTAATCATTGTTATGTACTTGTAATAGTCAATGGTCATTACTAATGATATACTTATGAATTATTTATTTTTTATGAATTAGCATTAGTTCGTTTATGAATCTGTTCTGTAATTAATAGGAAGTTGCTCGCTTGCATAACTGATTTTCAGCTGGTATGGAAGAATAGAAAAATATGAATTAATAAAAAGGAGGAATTGCATCATAACAATGTATAATTTAATCAGGTCACATTGCTACAAATGGCTCTCTCATTCTCTCTAGCCCATGTGGCTATCTTATGTAATAAAATGTGAATCTCTATGCTATTGGTTGAGCTTCGCAGAAACGAATTAACTTCAATTAATGTAGCAAGCAATAAGCACACAAAATAACAAACATGCACTCCTGTTAATATCAAATCAACAGAAAATTATGACATTAACAGGAATGTTCTCAGAGTAACCGAACGAATAGATTACCGTATGGGTAATGGGTTTTACACGGATTTTGTTGATCATTAGCTCTATCATTCTATCATACACTATGTTAAGAGAATGGTAATGCAATGTTCTACCACATACTGGCGAATTCTTGCCAAAAAAATATAGCCCATAACTTGATTTGCAGTTAAGTTTTTCATCAAAAAATGTTGCGGCTAGTGGTTAACTGCTGAAAATTACTGGTATAAATTAATTTTGATTCTAATATCGTCTGTGTTTGCAAGGAGCTCCCAATTTGTTGGTTTTTCCTTTAGGTTTAAATGGATATTGAAACCTTTCAACAATGTTACATGGCTGTGTACTTGTCATTTTTATTATGCCTGTGAAACTGTTATGATTTTTTGGTACCGAGTTGTGCAGTATATAGTATGTTAAAATAGAACTAAATTCCGCTAATTATTGCTGCTTATGTTACTGAATTGGTGCGTCTTGTCTTATCCTTGGCCTAAGATAACGAGAATAGTCTCACTGATTGATGTAAATTTGTTAGCCTTGCTATCAAGCAATTAAGAAAGAGGGGAAAAGGCCTACAGGTCTTCCATGGCGGCAGAACACTGTACTTTATCCTACTGACGGAATTTTACATAGCATGTGTCTAATCATCCATTCCACAGATTTAAAGTTAACAAGTCTCACAATGAAGTCAAAACTTTGTAGGGATAAAGGAGAAGCAACGAACACTTAAATCGCCTTTTAACTCAAATACTAATTAACAACAACCAATTATAGTACAACTATATGGACGATCTTGTTTTTACAACCTTTAGAGTTCATATTGTTATCAGCATCTCGCAGTTTTTTTTGCTAGCATCTTTGCGACTTGCATCAACCTATAAACCATGTGTGAATGTGTAGCATTGTGGTTAATAAAGTGTCACAGACGAAAGTTACATTGACGCCGCGGGCTTAAAAATTGACATTTTTAAACGTGACTACATCAACCAACATGGTTGTTAAGTTTCGAACCTATGGACGCTGTGTGAAAAAATTTTTAGTGCTACAATGGTTCCGTCTCATTCACAGGAGAAACTCGGTAGACAACGCTACGGTACTGAACTGCGCCACTGGACATTGTCGATTGAACGGTACATTGTGGAGATTTTTCGGCTGATTATCAGATGAACTATTTGCTAATGAGTCGGCGAGAATAATGTTATCTGCTAATTACCATGACTGCGTCAGCTCCCGCTCAGGTGTAGGATTTC
>WURV02219595.1:0-10515 GCA_011762755.2 Epimenia babai
TATATTAATATTTGACATGATGGGCGTCCCCCAGGGCAATTAAAAAGGGGGACATTTTTTTGACTCGCACTGTATAATGATGGGCTACACACTATTACTAGCTTAGGAATAAGTGGGGCAGTTAGCATCAAGCTAAGATCATTGGACTTGAAACAAGAGGTTAAAAAACAACTGTCACAAAATAAAAACAAAAAAACCCATAAGAAATGGAAGAAATAAAGGAAATGTCAAAGAAGCCTCCAAACACTGAGATATTAAGACGAAAGTCCAAAAAGGCCTCAAAACAATCATTCGGATATTAAAACATCAAGCTGAACCGGCCTGAAAACACTCTTCAGGAACATTACATTCAGAAATAGCACTAGTTGGTCTGGGATATGAAAAAGTTACTGATTGACTAAATAATAAAAATTAAACTTATAGTGAAGTAATAGAGTATCAAAATCACGTCCCCATTAGAAAGTCTACATCAAAAACACACACCAGCTTTGATTAAATATGGACATATTGATGCTGGGGTATATATGGGATCTGAGTATTATGTAAAGCTAGAGCAATTGTTTAAAAACTTTGTCTGAAAGTAATCAATCAATTGCTATAATTTCTCATTCACCAAGTAGTAATTTGCTTATCAACTAATGAAGCCAAAGCTTTTTGTTAATGAAATTATATTACTCTCCCAAACTCACACTGTAATTTTTAAAAATTTTAATCGTTTATAATAGAGTTACTAGTACTATATTGTACATTTATGAGGCTCTTGCATGATACAAACTATACTGTGTATCAAGTTGATGCTAGCTGAGATCATTCAGTGGCATGTCAACTGCAGTGTGGAAGGAATGCTTTACACTAAGATGATGCATTTTGTGTCATCACCACACTGGTGTACATTCTACTAAAAGGGCATTTACACTGCGATATTTCTTGCTGCAATTTCTCGGGCTAGTCAATATTTGAAAAAAAATTGTCAATACTTGCAAGAAATATGGCATTAGAGCAGTTCTCTATCTTGCAATTTCTTCCGCACGTTTATCCACTGGTATACGACTATTCAACACGTGACTCAGGTTTGTACAGTAAAAACACTACCATAAAAATGCGGGTCGTAAGCCGGTTGACGTCGAAACTGAAAAACTTCTAAGAGGCTATTTTATGACAAACCCAAAGGGTCCTAAAACCACGATGAAATCTAGTGTGGCAGGCTGTGATAACAGCAGCGATTAATTCGATGTCACTATCAGAATCACTCGAATTCGAAGTTGTATCAACAATCTTTATTTGATCACGTGATGACATGTCACAACCAGCATTATCGCTATCGATAAACTAAAGTATCCTGGTGTAAACACGGTGTAATCTTCAAATTGCATTGCAAAAGATGGGTCATGCATTTACCTCCAATGCCCTTACTAATCACAACACAATATTGCATTGTGATACAAATTTATTAAATATAGTCCTTTTGCAGACATGTATTTTGTCAGGCATTGTATCTGTGATTCTTATGAAGACATTTCTTGTCAGCCATTAGCCCAGTTGTTTCATCATGTCGCACTGGCAGCGTGGTATAGGGGTCAAAATGAAGTTATAAGCAAAAGCCAAAAGCAAAATAGATAAGAGGTGAAGAAACTGACCTTGCTGCATCCACAACAGATTTGTAGGTGCGTTTTTTGCCACTGATGCGGTCCAGTCTTTCTTGGGCTTTAATGACAGGCCTTAGGATGCTACGGTGTCGCTGAGAAAACATTGCCAAGGTCTGCTCTTTCCTGATAACAGCATGAATCATTCACATATTCACATCTCAGCCTGCAAGTGTATTAGCGGTTAAAAGTATGAACAGGGAGGTTTTTACAAGACCATTAATAAATGAGAATTCTAGAGGAAATTTTGGTTATTTCTACTTATTGTTTGAGTAGGCCTGACAGTGTAATAACGTAGACGGTCTTTATGGCACTTAACTCTCCGCTATCTTGTCATCGCATTGTAAATTACCATCATCTCTCATAGACTTTTAAGTCACAATAATTTTTTTAAAACATTACCGCTAACTTTTATCCTATATTCTAGTTTTGCTGCAATGTTTTGTGGACATATCAATCCGCCATATAAACATCATGTGACTTATGCTGTTTTAGAGTAACTGACAACTCTTTGTTTATCTTCATCTGTGTGAAAGAATACTAATAAAAATTTCTACGATAATTTAGTTATAGATAGTTTTATACAAAATACCGCAAGTATTTTGCAAGAAGAGTCTAACCCTATGACAATGGCAGACCTTTGGCATAAGTGGTTCTTGAGAAGAAAATTTTCTAAGATAATGTTAACATCAGATGGATGGATGGATGGATGGACGGATGGACGGATGGACGGACGGACAATGGACAAACTCCGATCAGAAAAGCTCACTGAGCATAAGCATTACATACTGAACGCTCAACTTCCACTTTCAGACTACAGCGTAAGAATTGACAAATTAATGAATTGACAAAGTATGACGTATGATTTTCTTTTTGATATTTTTCCTGCTTTCCACTGTATTATTCAACATTGTTATCTATTTCATGCTCACTGTAAATGTACATAATAGTATCTAACACTGATCTGTATTACCTGTATACTGTTGGATGTTAATTTTATATAATTTAACTAATTTCACTATAGTCGTAGACCATTTGGCTATTGTTTCATGTAGTCTGTTGACCCCTCACCTAATCGAATGAATTAAATTTCATACACATAGTGATACACAGTTCAAAGCTTAGTTATGGTAGAGATCCACTGCCACTATCAACAGCATTTACTCATATAAAAATAAAACCATAAAAACAAAAACTTAAAAAAACAGAAAAACAAAAGGCCATAGAGGAATCCAAACACTCGGATATTAAAACAAGAGGCCAAACAGGCTTCAAAACACTCATTTAAAAATATAAAAAAGGCCAAAGATGCCTACAAATACAGGGATATTAAAACAACAGGCCCAACAAGCCTCCAAAGAATCATTCAGATAGTAAAACAAAAGGCCAAAGAGGCCTTAAAGCACTCTTTAGGAAAATGAAAAGCATTTAGGTAAATTTGATTGTATTCTTCATATCATTTCATGCGGCATGCAGTCAGATCATGTTTTTTTTCACGTGCCATTTCTGCTAAGTGCACAGAGAGACATCATATATACTATATAATCATGCAGCACACCAATAACTGACTTGATTAGTTCACGTTCTCTCTTCTCCAGCTGTAGCATACATGATGTCAGCTCCATGTAGAGATTGTTAGCTCGTTCAAGCTTCCTTTCATAGTGCTCTCTCACATCTTGTGCATGCCTATGCATCAAAACATAAAATGTGACACAACATGCCAAAATGAGTCTTAAGTCGGAATCCTACATTTTTCATATTTTTACTTTATCTAATAGAACAACCTGTAAGGAATCCAATGATACTAAAAGCATGATAATACCTCAATTACTTCAAGAGATATTGATAATTACATAATTAACAAAATTCCGAGAAAAACGCGTTTAATGTATAATGTCGGGAGAAAAACAAGACTCCATGGCAACCACGATCCTATACTCATTCAAACATGACAAATGAGGTATCAATGGAAAAGTTATTAAATATTAAATATTCTATCATGTTAATCAATATCACAGAAAATATCCACCATTGAGTCGACCGTATTTCTTTTGTTTGTAACAAAATTTACATAAGAAAGAATACTATATGCACGTTTAAATGATTTAAAATACAATTTTTCTGTTAATAATATTATATATTATTATTTTTATGGATAGAATAATATCCATAGTATCCGAAAATACTAAATACCCAAAATTGAAAAATTTATATTTTTCGACTTTCTAACACTATTTACCCACTATGGGAATCCCGACTTTAGACTCATTTTGATATGGTGGGTCTCAAATGTTCTCAATGATATTATCACCAAAAAAGTTTTACTCATACAGATTATATCAACAGAAACTCAAATTTGAACACCAACAACTGAATCAAATAGCATTTACAGGGAAAAAAGGACTGGTAATCAATGAAATTTGCATATGTAATTGGACTAGTTATATCATTTTCATTATTATTACTGTTACCAACTAACCATTATTACCCATATAGAAACAATCTAAAGAAACATCAACCTGAGCTCCTCCTTCCTTCTTTTGATCAACTCCTCCTCCAGGCGAGGCATATTTGATCCTTCACAGCGGATCTTTTGTAGTTGTTCCCTGATTTCATCTTTCCAATAAATCTGTACAAGAAATTATACTTCATAAGCCATTCAACGTAATCTGCATATATAGAAAAGCAGTTCTATTTACAACCAAAATATATGGCTGTTTTAATGTATATCCTGCACTGTGAAATGATCACAATTCCCCATGTCATACAAACTTACAACACCTTGTCAGCTTAGCATAGCTGCGGCCGAAATGCTGTCAAATGTTATGTCAATTATTGTTTCTCGTGCTCTTTGTACTGCTTCCGTATACCTCATGCCTAACCATTCTTTGATATCCATCAACCATATCCTTTTTTATTGTTTACAATACTAGTTCCAAGCTGCTTTCAGCTAGCTACTGCATCCACTATTCCCTGCAGCCCTTCATTCTCAGCAACTAAAGCTGTATCATCTGCACATGGCAAGTTTATGTTTTTTCCACCTATAACCACTTCAATACATGTATCTGCCACTCTGAAAATACTTTCATTCTATTTAACACATAGTGACTGTAAAGTGCATCCGACAACATACATATGTTTTAAGGACTAAAACAATATTATTATCCTTGCCATAGTCCTCTTTTGATCTCAAATCAATCCGATTCTTTCTCTTCCAGTCTAACACTCGCAATTTAGATCGAGTACATGATAATCTTATATCTCATCAAAATTACTATGATTCAGTATTTCTACTATGTTATATTACTTTTGAATGACACAATGGCTCGTAATCGATGTCACAAATGTAAACCTTTTTGTAAACACCCCAGATATTTCTCAAATAAAAAATCCACTTTTTTGTACCCAGACCAACTCTAAAACTGTGTTTCACATGTTTCCTCTTCTAACCTTATCTTATTTCTTTTTAATATGATCTTTAGAACGAACTAGCTTCAACAAGTGACTCATTACACTTATTGTTTTGTGTTCTCCACATTCTTGGGTATTAGGTTTTTTGGCAGTGTAATAAAAAAAGGATGCCTTAAATATTCTGGTATGTACTGTATGTACATTGTTGGATATATGACATAAATACTAATACCAATAGCCTCCTCATCTAGTGCTTCCAATGAGAATTTGATCTATTCCAGGTGGCCTAATGACTCAAGTATCCATAACTTCCCTCCTTGATATTGGGGGTCTTTCATTGTTCTCTTAGATATCAAGGTCATGTTCGTTCTTATCATATACCTTTGAGTCAGCTCATCTTTAGACAAGAGACCAAAAAGGTCTCAGGACACTCACCTGACTATTGAAAAACAAAACAAATAAGGTATGAAATGTGTTAAAAAAGAAACACCTGTGATGCCTGAAAATTAGTGAAAAATTAAAAACTGTCGAAAAATAAATATAATGCCTTGTTTTTAACAAAGAAAAACTGAAAGAAGGAAAAACAAAAGGCCTCCAAACATTCAGATTTCAAAACAAGAGGCCAAACAGACTTCAGTACACCCATTTAGAAATAAAAAAGGCCAAAGAGGCCTCCACGCCTATATAAAAAAGGCCAAACAGGCCTTAGAACACTCATTCGGATATTAAAACAATAGGCCAACAGGCCTCAAAACATTGATATTAAAACAAAAAGGCAAAAACACTCTTCTGGGATATTTTCTCGGCACTATGATCTTCATGCTGTTCGGAACACTCTTTTTGCAATAAAGAAATGTTTATTAAATTCTACATCAAACTTATATTTCTTCATTCTTTAGCATTATCATGTCTAAGTTCTTTCCTCAATGAACAACGTATGTATAGAATAATCTTAATACAAACATCTGTAAACTCATCTCCTAAAACGCATACGTATTCAGTAATCAAATACAGTAATTCTTCCCACTTGCCAGCACCAATTTTCAACCCTGCTTTTTGCCAAGATATATGCCGAGGTATTCTAAAAAGGATTTCCCTCAATGTAAATATAATTTAACATTTCTATTAGGTATAGGTATTTCTGTGCATTTCTCTCATATTACCTTGGATAACCTTACATGCGATGTCCGCCATCCACCAAGTCGTTTGTGGTAACAAAAGTGTTTTTACTACCTAAACTCCCCTGGAGGATCTGCTAACAGTATACTGCCTTGGATGGAGTTAAGACAATCACGACATCAAGTTATAGTTCAGAATCCCCAGATAGTGATGTGTGTGACTAGGCTTTATTTAAGAAATAAGCGTTGATCATGTTCATATAAAAACTATTTCTTTTTTGGCTATTTAATGATTATTTGTGCAAACATTAAAAATTTATCAAAATATACAGTTGTATAAAAAGAATGCCATCAACTATGAATTTTGATGTCTTTTGAGATTCTAAGCATACCCCACCAGTTGCAATAATCGCACATGACAAGATGATTAACACACATATATAAACAGTATTTTATTACTAGTCCAATAGTGAAAAAAAACAAGACAACACAAAAACTAAAGTGAAGGCGGTGAAAAGTAGGGCTGATTTAGTTGGCAAAGTGAAATGGTGACATACTATGTAAATTTAGCTAATAACAGAAAATAAATGATGGGATATTTTTCTTTTGCTACTCTTGGTGCATGCCTACACTGTTTTCTGTAATTTTCGTTACATAAAGTGAGCCTATTCATTTTTTGACAGAGGAGTGAACACTGAAGAGTATAATTATGAGAAATATTTGTTACATGCTGAGATTTACTTGAGCATCGTAGAAATCTTCCATGGTGACATGCAGCAGTTCAGACGAAGCGATCTCAAGGTGCATAAGAATCTGGCGGAATGAAGGCCGATTTCTGGGTTTGGCGCTCCTATGAGTCAATAAAATCATGTATTAATGATGACCATGTTGATCCTTTATTAAAGGAACCATCATGATACTATCTTCAAAAACTAAAACTATCGTCAGCTCTTGTTGTTTATGTTGTAAAAACCTCTTGGAAGAAGACCTCAAGATGCTAAATAATACGAAACATAATAAGTAAATGATTCACTAAAATAAATAAATTACATCCACCTTTTGCCAGATCCAAGAGAACATTTCAGCTAAATTAAAGATACATAAGTCATAGAAAATAATTTTATAAAAAATAATTTATTTTAGAATCATTACATCATGTAATTCATAACAGCTTGTTCTGAAGACAAATCCTTACGACTAACACGACAGCTTAATTGGTATACTAGAAGGATGACATACTATTATCCACTTGCTTTACATGTTTTGTCAGGAGGAAAGTGAGATTGGTACAAGGAATGTTTAGGATAGTGTCAGACATTAAGCAATGGCCCTTGACAGTTTGGCTACATTTTCATGAGTTTTTGTGATGGATTTAGGAGTTAGCTCATGATTTCAACATAATAAAGCACAGAAATATCTAGATGTTAATGATATTACCTAAATGTGTCATTTATGCAATAGGTACAGTGAAATATAGGGTGGCACTTAACTTTTTTCCTTCAGTATATAATGGTTGTACATTGTAAGGCATCTCATTTTTCTCGGGTCGTAAGGTACTAGTAAAGGTACTAAATTTTCCATCTGCCTGAACAGTTGTAACGGTTAGTTGTTTAGGTCACAACACCATAAAAACTAGTGTCTGCTATGATCTATAACATTTCTTATTAGTTATCCAACATGTTATGTCCATTTCTTCCGGGAATCCAAAATAAAAAACTCTAGGTATCATATTCAACTACTAATGACTGAAGGATGTTTTTAATGACTACGTAATTGACCATCTTGCTGACTAAAACTGAAATGTAAGTAGTTGGGATTACTAATTGCCATATTTCAGTCTTAAAATTGTACTACTAACAAACGTAAATGAATTTTCCTATTGTTTTGGTCATATCCAGGATACTAGGTCTACCGGGTTTTTCTAAAACACTAAAATTGCATTTATATCGTTTAGTAACATCATGCCATTCCATGGTATACTGGATATAATATGCAACAAAGTTGCATAGAGACATATTACTATGCAGCAGTGGCTACTAGCTCTAGCCTAGCTGCATTATTGTCTTAGTCTCTCCCATGATCTAGCCTCTCCTTGGTAATATTAATATCTAGGTGTTATAATAGATGAAAAATTATCTTGGGGTCAACACACTCAATGTAGAGCAACTAAAATTGCTAAAAACCTATCCGTCATATCGATGTAAACATTTTTTGCCATTGAAGAGTCTAAGAATGTTATATCATTCACTTATTTTTCCTCTTTCCTCTTTTATTGCTGTGAAGTCTAGGGCAACACTTACAAAGGTAGAATGAAAGAACCTGATAGAGACAATGATGAATGAAAAATGATCACCAAATTAGTCTCAATAGGGACTTAGGATTCCTAGCCCATTACCGCGATTAGCCATCCAGTGTTTTGCACTCTCATCTGCCCTATATATACCGTATTTTTCCGTATTTTTACAGATCGATCTCTGAGGCAGGGCTGCGCATAATACATAGCAACTACCATAAAAAATATCAGAAATAGAGGATAAAAATGCCTATTGTTTTTTCTTTCGACGAAATGTAGTCTGCAAATTCTGCATCGGTTTCGAAGGTACTTTCAAAGGGCGATTACTCTAGCGACTGTTTTACGAGGAACGTCTACAGTCTTACACCGAGCGGGTCCGATAATTAAAGTTTAATTTAAACTGTCATTCACTTGCCGTGTATTTTGCTAGGCGTTTTGTAACAAAAACGAAGGGGGACAAACGTAAACACATTGTTAAAAAACCGCGAAAGTAATACACTAAAATAATTGATATGGGTAAAGTACGTAGGGCTTATTCGGCGAAAGACAAATTGAAGGCGGTGAAGAACGAACGCCGTGAGCTATTAGTATGACCGCAATATTCACTTCCTGCAATCTGTCAAATTTTCGCGGGCTGCTCACTACGTGAGTTTGCTAAATAAATCTTGAAATGAATTGATAAGACAACGATCGATTGTTTGAAGGATATCTTGAATGGATTAATACGATGCGCTCCTCCCTGCTTAGAATATTAATGAATGTGGGAGTTATAATACGTGGCGGTGAATAACGAACGCCATCAGGTCTGTGCCGCGATATTCACTTTGACTTGCTGAAATGTCAAATTGTCGCAGGCTGTTCAATGCGTAAATTTTGTCAATAAATGTAATACAATTTTTTTTCTAATTTTCCGTTCTTAGGGAAGGGGTGCGCATTATACATGGCCGTGCACTATACACAGAAAAATACGGTAGCTAGGTTTATACAGATGTTGCATCATTCACCTGATGAAGAATGTTCTAATATTCAAAAGCTTGTGACCCATATCTCCGCAGTGAGCCATAAAGGTGTTACCGCTTCGATTTGCTTAATAGGATGAAGAAACTTTTTATACTGCAAAAACATACTTGAAGATATATTAACCGTGCTGATTATTTAGAACAGACTGATCCACTCTTTTATAATAATAGGCGTATTAAGTTATATGATATAATTGATTATAAAAGTTTTTGTATTGTATATATGGCATTGTTGTCACTCAATATTCAGTCCTATTTTGAGAAAGATCGTAATGAGCATGACCATGACTTTAGGAGGATGTGTGATTTCAAACTTAAGTTCGCTAGAACCACAGAGAAAAGCATGTGTATCTCCATAGCTGGATATACACCTGCAATGAGATTAAACATGCTCCCAATATAGAAACTTTTAAGAACAGACCGAAAAATAAAATCCTAGATAACTACAACTGTTATGATAAGAATACTGTCAATTATTGTAAATAGTTAAATCCACAGGTTAACGATAGCCACATGTGGCTTTTTACATTGTAACAAACGTGGATTGATTATTCGATGTATATAGGGTATTGTGTGTTACAAGTGATATGTTTTATATGCTAAATACTGCGTGTGTACCATACCGTTTATTGTAACTCTGTCAATGATATTTGTTCATTAATATAAATGTCACAGAGCCAAATGTTCAGAGTTGATATATTTACCTAAAACATTCAATATTGTGTTTTCTATTGTGGAATAAAATTTAGCTAAATTCTCAGCTATCACGATTTATCCTAATATAGGGGGGTGGGTGCCCTTGTCTATGTTAACACTTCTGGCACCCCCTTTCAACATTCTGTATAGTTAACAAACTTATAATACCGCAATACTACTTTCTATAATATATATCTGATATGTATATGTATACAAGAGGCCCAAGAGGCCTCAAGACGCTCACCTGAAAAAAAAAAGAAAAAAAAGAGGGGAAAAAAGAAATAAAAAAGAGAGAAAAAGAGAAAGAAAAGAGAGAAAAAGAGAAAGAAAAGAGA
>WURV02219606.1:0-25336 GCA_011762755.2 Epimenia babai
TATATATAATTTAAGAAATATTTTTTTCTTTAACCATTATATTATTAGGCTAGGCCTGGTGTAACTCTTGCTTTATTCATTGTTCTATGCCATTATTTATGTTTTTTTGGATACACTATATTCATATTGTAAAGTGTCGTAGGCATCATCTTGTCATTAACGACCAAAGGATGATATGGCACTTAAAATTAATCTTCATTATTATTATTATGATCATTATCATTATTATTATTATGTTACCTTTGCATTGTCCTTGCTCATTTAGTCCGTTAGTTGTAGAGATAACGTTAAGTGATGCTTTGGTGTAATTATTAATGCACCAATATTGTCTGGTTAGTATCTGGATTAATGAATTCACCACCTACCGTGAGGCTCATTCAACCTGTTCATTACTACTGCATTGATAGATAAAGTGAGTATTACCAAGAGTACCTGAGAATGTGAATAGCATGATATACCAGCCCATAATATGTGAACTTTCCTAATGACCCGCTAATGGTTATAGAGGTGGAATCAATATCGCTTCATGGGACATTAGTGGCCAGGCAAAAATTTACTTGGTATGTCCATCTGTTCCCATACACGTGAAAATTTGAATACTTGTTTCTCCCTGTAGTATGGTCTATAATATAATAATAATATATAATCATATCATGTTACATGTATAACCCTCAAGTTCTGTGAGTGATAATGGTTACAAGAATATAATGTCACATGTATGATCCTTTATTTCTGTGACTTTGATTATCTGTGTTTACAATCAGCTAAGTCAAAGTAGGACTATAATAATTTTTTTAAAAGCATGAATAAAATCACCAAAATTTCTCACGGTATCAATTAGTATTATTATCAGTATGTAGTTCTAGTTATTTTTTTCTCATCTCATTAAGTTATGCGTTGACTCTATCCACAAGTTACATGAGATTTCAGCTACTAGCACTGATATATATTCGAGATGTTGAATGATCATTATTGACTGAATTCAAAATGTAGCAGTTTTATTAACCACGTAGGACTGAAAAGGACATTAGCTGGTCCAGATCAGGTCACATTAAGAAAAATTATCAAAAACATACACTAAGTGATTTATAGTTCATCGTTAGCTAATGGTAAACGTTGCTACTGGATCATTAGTCTAGTGGACCAATAGACCTGATGACCATGTGTATGTAATAAATTGTGTTGATTGGTTCGCGGGTACTTTTACCTACATAATTATTCGGTTCGTTTTCGTACATCTGTATCTCTATCTGATGGTATCTCTACATTCACCAGTTCCAACGCTACAGTATATAATGCTACAACTATGTGATTTCCGAGTAGAAACGATTCGAAGTGGAATTAATTCCCTAAATGAGATTTAGCAATCGCATTGGTGCGAGAGTGACAAATTTTTGGGTCGGCAGACATAGCTACTGCGCGATTTCCCCGTAGACCCACGGTTTCATGTTGTTATAGTCTATGGGAGCATTGCTAATTGATTTAGTCGAGGCCAGTTTAGCGCGTACGGCGAGTCACCTAACTGTTCATCCCACGAGGTCACCGGCAACAATACTCTCCCACTGTGCGCATAAATGAATACATCAGCTCTAATCAATACGCTACTCTATAACTTCATTGCATATATATCAGCATCATCAGCTTGTAATTCTTTGTTTTATTCTACTGCAGGTGCGGCAGCATACTACCGCTTGTTGGCCAGACATGGCCTGTTAATTTTAATAGTGCACTCTGTGGCCTAATCAATTGAATGTGTTGCTCTTGTTACTAAAATTACTCAAGTAAACATCATACTTCCTAAAGTTCAAGTGGTTCTGTATTTCACCTTATAGTAATTCTTAATGAAATAACCAAACATCACTGCACTTTCCTAACATACACATATATCTGTGTATGGCATGCAAAATGTTACTTAATTCTGACCCATGGCTTCAAAACCTTTGCTATACCTGTTTACTATATGATTCTATATATATATGTGATTCTTATATAAGATATATATCTTATAAATTATATATTAATTATCATGTTGCTAGTTTTGTCATTTACAATATTCAAATATCAGTAATTATCATAGTATAAACCCTTCCCTCACTGAATCATTGACATTGTATACATTGAAAAAAGAATAAATATAAAAAATTATATACGACATGGTTTCAAACCACCTACCGTTCAGCAGTAAAGTATCTGTAAAGGCGGGGAGTAGCTGGCGTAGTGGTTAGAGCGTTTGACTTTGAATTCAGGGGTCCCGGGTTCAATTCCTACCCTAAGGAATATACTAATTGTGGCGTTTTTCAGGCTAAAAGCGCCTTAAACCCCATTGCCTATAGGGGTGTGGGCAGCCCTTGCAGTGTGGTTCTGTTAGGGCTTTTTTCCTCTGATATTTCCTGTGCTTCAGATGCTCTATATATGATCTCTATGTAGCTTACCTCCCCGCTATGTCGTCACCTCACTGTAAATAACCATTGACCTTCGCGGAGTGTACGACATATGTCGCTCGTATCTAGACATTTGTAACTGGTGGCATGAATGGAAAAAGGTCAATTGTCTGCCCAGACTCAGTGGGTTTTTCACATTAGGAGTTTCCCCCACCTCCACTCCTTTTAGTGAGGCTAATCACGTTAACCACATAGCCTAGCTATAGGGCCATGAAAGAAATTGGCCTACACAACAATGACCTCAGCCTATAAATAATAAAAAAAATCTGTAAAGATCAGCAAGTGATTCATTCCTGATTGCTCAAGTATACCCGAATCTGGAGATTCTTGATTAATATAAAACACTAAGGGTTATATTGGATATGTCCGGCAAGTAGCTTACTTATTGGATTAGATCGTGAAAATTCAATCTAGGTAACCCTCGATCGATTCCACTCTAACCATTATACATACAAATTGTGGCATTTTTCGGGCAAAAAGCACTTTGCCCCCTAGTATACCCATTGTGTAGACCTTGCGGTGTGGTTAAGTAAAGCTTTTTCGCTCTGACATGCTAGGTTTCAGATGTGTTTAGAACCAGTTGTGTGGATGGATAAAGATCAAATGACTGCCCATTCTTGGTGGTTTTTACTAAAGTGTTTTACCCACCCTTGTAACCGACTGATGTTTATTCTGTTAACTTCACGCTTGCTCTTCAAAAGAACAACATTGGCCCAGAGAGCAGTGTAATTCCAGTCTCTTGGTACGTCGCGCTGTTCTACACTTGTAAGATGCGTCTGAGCGGGAGTACCTCTTGGTACTTTAGATCTACCAATGTTGTACATTGCATATATGACTGATTATATTTTTTCAGAGATGCGTGCTCAAGAACATAAAGCAGGAGACAGCGGAACCGTTAGAACCGGAGGTACTAACAACGCCCCCAGAATTATCTCAGCTCCCTCCTGAACTGTCCCAACAATCGTCTGATATAACTTTGCCACTTGAGCTACCACAACTGATCAATGAAGTCAAGCCAGATGTACCTGCAACTCTCATTGCCCATATCAAAAACAAGGCTATAAACCGGAAACAGCATAAAAAGGTTAGTTTTACTAAAGGTGCCTGTGCACCAACAAACCGTTTTGAGCAGTATTTTAATGTGAAAAATTTACTTGCGTCTACCTTTTGCCATGAACGTTGGAAGTACTTTACTCTCTGCAATCTTGTCACCAAGTCATGTGACAGATTAAGATAGCTCTAAAAAATTTTGTTCCATTTATCTACACTAAAATCCTCATATGTATGAAACTTTTAACTTTTATAACCAAAAATGAGCCTTTAACAGTAATTATTGTATATTAATTAAAGGATCAAGGTTGGAGTTAGCTAGTGGTATGATCAGTTTAGAAATCCCGCTTTTATTGGCCAAGATAAAATTTTTATTTTCATGCAGTTTGAAATAATAATTGAAGAATATAAATGGCATCATTTACTCTACATGGCCGACATCTTGTGCTTGTCTCTT
The DNA here is from genome assembly GCA_011762755.2 of Epimenia babai. Taxonomy (NCBI): domain Eukaryota; kingdom Metazoa; phylum Mollusca; class Solenogastres; order Cavibelonia; family Epimeniidae; genus Epimenia; species Epimenia babai. The sequence goes on from WURV02219606.1 coordinate 3,949, forward strand.
ATTGGTTAAAGGTTTGTGTGGTGCCATTACCATAGACTATTTTTGTTATCAAATCACATAGTGGATTATATGCTTAATAAGATTTCATTTTCAATATATTATTTAAAGTTTCAATTTATTTTTTTGCGTTTTTACTATGATTTTATTACATGTAAATTGTTTCGGTATTTTTTATTTTTAATATTGCACAAGCTTGAACTTTTGCAGTGAATCGAGCAAGTCTTCAGTATCAGTCAATATTATTGTCAGAATCATTACACAATAATTACCTTGATCGTTTACTCTTGCTTCAGTCTGTATCGTACTTAAGATATGGTTTAGGACTTGGGTATCTTCGTGGTATAAATCAATGGTGTCTGATTCAGGTATCTACATGGTATAGAGAATATGCTATACAATTCAAGTATTTGCATGCTATAGAGAATATGGTATATGGTTTAAGTATGTGTATGCTATGGAAAATATGGTGTGTGCCTTGGTATATATATTGTACAGAAGATATGGTATAGTATTTAACTATATATATTGCAATATATATATATATATTGCATTAGGAAGGATATAAGATTAACCTTCTAAGATCAAGCTAGTTAGATCATTTCGTTTCTCTCGGTAATTATCTCGTTGAGTTTCATTTATAAAAATGCCGCCATTAATGCAGCAATGTTGTAAAGTGCGTTGAGGTTTTACAGACAAGACTTTGGTAAAGGATATGGGAACTGTAATCATGGAAATTTGACTAATTTGTGATTAATACGAGTATGATTTGAGTCGCAGTCTGAGTTGCGGTTTTAAGTCGCACTTGTTACAATGCCATCTGATAGATGGTTGTATGAGAGCGACGGCACTGAGGTGCTGATGGGTAATTACGAGTGTATATGGAGAATCAGCGGCGGGCGGGCACTTTGCCTCGCTGAAATACGGCCAATAATTAACGCGGCGAGCGATGATAAAAGCTTACACTTGAGCTGTAGCGGTGATATAAGCGAGGTCGCTTGGCTAATGCTCGCCGACAATCAATTCTCGCTGACATGACGTTCGCGGTAATGACACATCGCAGGTAATGCGTGTTTGTACACCACTCGACGCAGTCACATGACGAGCCGTACGCGGCCAACGAGAAATTGTCAATTTTCATTACATCGTGTCTTCAATAAATATCATTTGCATTTGCGGATGTGCGCGCTGGTTGACATTTGCTGATTGGATTTACGTTCCGTAATCTCGCACGCATGCTTTTCACGATGTCTCGCTGATTTGGCTGGTTCCATTAAATGCAAACTGAAGGTTTTGGCAAATAAACGTGTTCTCTTTAATGGCCATATTAGTGCCTGCATCCTCATTAATCACCGACGATACCTGTGTAATATGCCAATTGTCATTGTAACATCTTCACAGTATTCGGAAAAAACAACCCCTCACATTATTGTGCATAATTTTGATAATTATTACATAGTTGATTTTCATTAAATGAACTTTATTATGCTTTTGGATAAATATTAAAGGGGATTATATGAAAAAAATTGTCATAATGTCATATAATCATTGATTTTTTAGTTTTTGCAAAAAACTCAGCAAGTCATTTTTGTAAATATAGTCTAAAATTTTCATTGAATTATTTAGACAAAATAAACAGTGGGGAGCCAAAAATCGGAAGATTTGTCGTTAAGTGAACTTAGTACTTTACGAATAAGTAATGGTGGTGCCTCGGTAGCAACGGTGGTGCCTCGGTAGCAATGGTGGTGCCTCGGTAGCAACGGTGGTACCTCGGTAGCAACGGGTCGGTCGTTTTTTGACCAAAATCAATAGACATGATAAAGACAAAAAGAAGGATTTATTATTGAAATTCAGCAAGAAACATAAACAAATGTGTTTGTGATGTAGCCTAATAATAATAACAAAAGCGTCTTTAATGCGTTCACATTCAGGGTGAATCTTAAAATGATTCACCCAGCAGTCAACACTGCAACAAGGCACTTTTCGCCCAAAAATGTGATAGGTAGTGTACTGGCTAGAGTGGGAATCAATCCAGGGTCTTCTGGATTCAGGTCCAACGATCTTACCTCTGAACTAATTCCGGTTCTTTTTGGCCATTGTAAAATGAACATTCGTTTATGCATCCATCGTAAACTGTACAGTAATACTAGGGAATGTACTCCGTTACTCCGACATACTACTAAATGGAGTGACTCTAGAGTGTTCAGTTCAAGCTATCAGGTGTTGTATTTTCGAATTTAGTGCTTCTGACAGTTGTCTCATGTCTCACCACATCTCCATTCAAAGCAGGCGCAATACACAGTAATGCACATAGTGTGGATGGATGTCAGTGTATACTATCAACATTGATAACTAACCAGAGTATTAATTATAAAAGATGTAGAGTAATAAATCCTGAGGCAAGGTGTAAATTTAGCGGGTCACTCATTGACCTGATAGCGAACTGGCCATGGGACCGTTCTGCTCCAGCACTCCACGGACTTAATGTTTCCTGCTTGAGGTCACTATTGAGTTGGAATTTGCTGATGTTGCGAGTTCCATTAGGGGATTAATCTATAATGCCCCGCAAGGCACACACCGCCTCATCCACTATACACTACACTAACCCAGCCTTTATGTCTCACACTTGAAGCTGGTCGCGCGATATTGCTAATTTACAAACTGTCTTGAGATCGTAATGTAATGCCTTAATGTACATGTGTCCACTAAACTCAGTTCTTCACTTTTTGCTTCTGGTATTCAGCTTTATAGTAGATGTGTTTTCTTCCAATGTTATAGCATTCCTGCCACTATCAATCTTTGTCTCTTAGATTTAACAATTGTAATCTCTTGTTATTCTGCCTCTCACGACAGGTGAACGAAGTCATTCATTCCTTTGTGTCTGTTACTGAATTACTGGTTGTTATTATATCGACCTACTAATTTCTTCCCTCCTGACCTTCATGTCAGTATAGGTAGTCACCGACTTACGACCACTATTGGTTCTGATTTACTGGTTGTAACACGAACTGATCGGAAGCCGGACATTGTTAAATTACCCAACACCGCCTTCCCTCCCCCTTCACATGCTAAAACATTATGGGCCACCTGAAAAGTAAGAATCACTGAACTATGGTATTTTTCCGGGCAAAAACTTCCTTCCACCCAATCTGTTCATGGGCACTGGTTAGCCCTTGCAAGTGCTGTTATATGAAGGGATTCTTTCCTTTGACATGGCCCTGCTTCTGATGAACTGTGGATGGTCTCTTTTGTGATCTCATTGTAAATGATTATCAACTATCACTGACTTAGCGGAGTATGTGAAATATGTAGGCTGTGTCTAGGTTTTTAAAACCAGTAGCGTACAAGGATGAAGGTCATCTCTCTGCCCAGACTAAGTGGTTTTTCACTATGGTGTTTCCCCACTGCTTATAGCTCGGGCCAATCTATTTACAGTGTTTACCACATGAGGCTGGCTTTGTATAATGACTTATAGGATTACCCTCGATATTACTTATTCACTTCTTATTAACTAATGTGCAGACTGAACACATTGGGCAAAATGCCTTGATCAACATCACTCGGTAAAATTTAATGAACGTGTTTTTGGTAACATCATCACAATATATGTGACATGTAACATAATTCAGCGTAAAATTTGATAAATAGTAATGTGATTTAAATTTTTTCTAGAATTTGATTTGAGGGTTCAGATAACGTTTATTTGCATCTTCTACAGGACAAGATTTCACATCATCACATCACTTATTAACAGCTTTACATAACTTGCCTGTTTTCGATTCCAATTATACTGGTCAGTAGTGGTTACTTCCGTGCACCGCGAGGCTGACTTCTGTCTTGTGACCAAATTGCTTCCAAATGCGCCAACAGCAAATTGCTCATTATCAACGGCGCACACTGTATTTGGGGACTGCAGAAGCTTGGCGGAATTAATTTCATTCGACTAATGTTGCGTGTAATCTTTTGACAGGCAGTAGGTATCCTTTGAGGCGCATTGCTGACCAGTCTTCCAGATTGCTGACCGATTTTCCTTATTGCTAGCTAGCTCGCACCAATAAAGTAATCGATAAAAACATTTACCAACCTCACACTACAATTATTCATGAGATAGGGTCATATTACTGTTTCTGATTCTCATATTTTATCACTAAGTATTAAATGCACACCTTGCCAATAAAACTTAAGATTGTTGTATTTAGATCACTTATTAGAGGAAATGAGATCATGCGAGTTGATAATAAAGCTTTAGTGTTGCCTCTTCCTCTCTGGTTTTTGTCCAGTATTGTTTGACCACATGCCGTGAGTGCTATGAAATCAGTATGACCACATGACATCACCTGCTGTATTGTGATATTACTGGCTACTGCTACATTCCTCTAAGAATCTTTCCATCTTGGTCATATCGGTTAGGTCGGTCATGAGTCTCATGATAGACTAACCCAATAGGCTATTCAGAATCCTCAGTGATGCACCCATATATCAGTAATCTTAACATGCTTCCAGCTTTCATCTTCTGTCCATTAAAGATCATCATCTCACTGCATTATCCAGTCATGCTAACGTTGATCCCGATAGTTGCAATGATTTAGTCATTTTTCAATACATATCTTTTGCGACACATATCAAGTGATAACAAATACATTATAAATTTGGTTGTATTGCGATATGTATGCATACATAAAAGAGTGCTACCTTTATACACCGCACTTTAAATTCTATTATACAGCATGCAAATTAGATTTAACAAGTCTGAGGAAGGCTCTTACGTTATCTCTTGCGGGTCCTATCTTATGGAATAATCTTCCTTCTGAAATTAGATCCATACGTTCCCTCTCTATTTTTAAGCAACGACTCAAGACCCATCTCTTCTCCGAGTCACGTTAACTGGCTCACATTGTTATGCTGCGTGCTTAAATCCCTCCACTATATTCTGAACTGTGAACCGTTCTTAGAGCACGTTCTCGTGGCATAGAGCGGGATATTAAGTAATCTATTTATTATTTTTTATTTATTCATAAGCCCCTTCACATTTTTGTACTTTTTAGCATAAATATCCCTGAACCATCTCTATTTTAACCTGGTGTCATCAGTTCTGATCACTGAGAGTCACTTCTCCCAAGTAGATTATTACTGGCTATCGGCCACTAATTTCAAATTTTCAGTTAGCTTTCAGTCAAACATGATCAATTTTCATCATTATAACAACTGCCTAATCCCCACCTTGATTTACATGTTTTACTAGTTATGTTCATATGGGTTACATGTATAACGAATAAATATATTACGCAGCCATATTGATCGACTTGCACTATAGCTTTGACATCATGAGAAACTCCTTGCCCAATTTCGATAACAGGAGCTATTATCATGGCATAGACATATTTGCTTAAAGCCTGCGTAGTTGATATGATAAATGATAAACGATATAATGACACTTAACATTTTTTCACATGTGTGTAAAGTGTTTGGTAGTTTAGGCTCACACACTCAGCTATGTATATCCCACACCTGGTCGCTCAAGTAGCACTTCAAATTCAACACAGATCAGAATATGGGCTGGTCTCCCATATAACTACCACTTATATCTCTACTATCTAATATCATTCCTTAGTAATAGCCATTTCATATCCAACATAAAATCTAATATGAATGCACCAATGTGAAAATCACTCACGAATGCTCATGTGACAGTCATTATTTGTAACATTTTTGCATGTAGAGTATTTGTAACCCTATACTTCTCTCATTTATACAATAATCATATAGAATTGCCTCATATTGGTATTTATGGTATGTCCAAGTGTCTATATTTATGTACTTTGGCTAACACTATCATTCTGGTACTAGACATTAATAATTAGCGCTTATTGTGGCCCTCTATCATCACAAGAACCCAATTCCACTATCATCTATCGAACTGTTGCAATATTTCTTATTATTATACCAGGTACTTGATGTTTCTCAGGAGAAACGTTTTACAGTTTAATTACTATTAAATAAGATAAGTATTTCTCATGGGAAAAAACAGTAGTTTGTATTTGCCATGGTTGGTATAGTTGCCCATTTGTCATGTTTTATTTATTTCAATATATTATTACTTGCTTCATGATATGGATGATTATGCAAGTGTTGAGAGTAAATTGACTAAACTTGATTAAATGAGTCAGATGGCTAATTATGATTGAATGAGTAATTTTGCTCAGTATGATTGAATGAGTAATTTTGCTCAGTATGATTGAGTGTAATGATATGATTGAGTAAATTAGCCCATTTTATGATAGAATGAGTAAATTTGCTTCAATATGATTGAGTAATTTGGCTCAGTTTAATTTAGTTTAATTCACATCCCATTATGTGATAGAACGAGTAAAGTTAACTCATTATCATTGAATGTGTCATTAGGCTCATCTTCAAAATTGGGCAAGCAAAGCTGGTTCATAATTGAGTAATTAAGCTCATCACCATGATAGAACAAGTAAAGTTTCCGCAATATGCTTGAATGAGTAAATTGGTGTATTATATGATAGAACGAGTTAAATTCCCCAAATATGCTTGAATGAGTAAATTGGTGTATTATATGATAGAACGAGTTAAATACTCCAATATGATTGAATCAAGAAATTTACCAATTATGATGTAACAAGTTGGCTCATTATGATTTCATGAGTATATTGGCCCATCATGATGATACAATCAGTAAACTTGGTTCAATATGATTGAATGAGTAAATTGGCCCATTATATGATGGAACGAGTCATCTTCATTGTGCGAATAGACCATCTGTACCCTTCCTCAATTATTAGTTGACATTAAACAACCTTGTATTATCTCCTTACAGGCTGAACTCATCCTCCCTTCTTTTGTTGAAGGTATCACTCCCCGTATTAAAATTGTAACACCTGGTTAATCCAACCCTTGGTAGAATCGATATAGCTACCTTATATTGTATTAATTCATTGTTCAATGACCTTATATTGAAAACAGATTTTTATGTTATCTTGCCATATGTGAATTTTTGTATTGATTTAGTTTATTTTTCATTTATATTTCTAGTTCATTAATCTGTAAATAAATTGTTTACCATACTAACTGAAGAGAAAATATATATATATCGGATTGGAATTGTAGTCGCTATAGAAAAAAGGAAAAGGCAGTAGTTAGTATATTCTGAACTGTGAACCGTTCTTAGAGCACGTTCTCGTGGCATAGAGCGGGGTATTAAGTAACCTATTTATTATTTTATTTATTATCATTAGTATATGTAGTTTTATATAAATGGCAGGAAATGTCAGTCACACTTAGAATATTGATTGCCTTATATACCAAGCTTACTTGGATATACTAGTTAGAAAAAAAATATACTGTATGTAGCTTCTCATTCAACAAGGCGCTTACATAGGTACTGAATAACTAATATATAACCTTATTGTCCATAGGTCATCATTAAACATTGCTCTAAATTATTTGATCGATGATTTGACTATAGTCAGTTCACTGTCAAACACAGCTCTTTCATAAGCTCTGAGTAACTCTTGATAGACATGATTGCCATCAACTCATCTTTAGGCATAGCCTTAAATAATATATGGGCAACCTAATTCTGTTGACTCACCCTTCATATACAGCCCTTGGAATGAGCTCCAAGTAACTGATAAAATCCGCGATTATCATCAGCTTATCATATAACATACACAGCTCTAAATAATTAATGGATGACCTGATTGCAGTCAGTTCACAATTAAACACATCTCTTAAATGAGCTTTTACAAGAAGACCTGACTGTCATCAGTTCATTATCAAAGAAAGCTCCTTATAATTGATAGTAGACCCGATTGCACTGACAAACATATTTTGAGACTTAGAATTACTGTCATTTTACAATCCGAAATCTCTTTTCATCATAACTGATAACAAGTAACCTGTCACTCAATTGTCTCAATTATGGCTTATACATCGGCTGTAAATCACCGATAAAAACAGGCGAAGACACCCCTTATACAACCTTTTTAAGTCACTGAGAGAACATAGATAGTAGTCATTTCTCAAAATAGATCTTACTCAACTCTAAATACAGTAACCCATGGATGACCTGATTGCAATAAGCTCATCAGTAAACACAGCTCCTAAAGATCACGCCATTAATGTAAATAGCCGACTACCGCAATCAACAGCAATCATTTAACACAGCCCATCAGTAAGCTGTGGTTCCATAGCCTACATGAACATTGATGGCTATCATGCTGCGTGGTGATAATTAATTCACCTCCATTTCCCTCGCGGTCCCAACCCCGCTGTCCACCACCCATCGCGTGCGCCACCGACCAATTGCCGCCTTGCCTTTTGTTAAGCGACGTCGAATTCACCCTAGGATCAATATCTCGTCGCTGCGAGAACGAATTAAATGTCACAATAGCATCGTCTCTCGACACCGAGGTGCTTGGAGCAGCAACTCATGCTTATCACGACTATCACGCTGTCTATCACGCGACATTGTCATCATCACATAGTGTACGCGAAAGGCGTGTGCGTCGCGCGTTTACCGCTTACCGCTAACTGAAATCGGCCGCAGTCTATGTGAGCAGACGCTGCGTTTGTCTTGGTAAAGTGAACCAAACAGTTAACAAACATAAGATTACAGCTAATCTGGCGCATCGTCGACGTAGATATTTACACCCGAGTCGGTGGCATCCCGGAGCATTCGACAATGAGCGACTCTATGAATGTAAGTAATATCAATGGTTACATGTACCTATGGATGGAACATGTCTGCAACTCTCTCTGTAGTTATATAATCACTGAAGCAATGACTGGTGGAATGGACTAGTTGTAAACAGATCTGATGAGTGATGCAAGATTTTATTAACTCTATAGAGTGTGTAATGACACAACTTCTATAATATATCATCTTCTATTGACAAACTAATATCAGTAGCCATTCACACTATAACTACATCTTTCTCACTCCATACCTACATGAGCACATACCACCTACTTTCTCACTATACCCTGACACTCCCGCAATTTCACTACCTTACCATCATCTTCCCGTTCCAATACTCCCTTGCTTCCATAGTTACCAACACTATCATTGTACTTGAATTCTGGAATACCCTTACCCATTGTTCGAGTCAGTATGCTAACTATGCTATTTTTAAAAAACCTTATGATCATGTTGTCCTATCTGGCTCTGAGTTACTATTGCACTGTGGTTTTATGATATGGGTGTGTTTTATTGACACTGATATCACTGTTTCTCGTGGTGCCAGAAGTATGTTGACTTGATGTTATAACATTATAGTCATATAAAAAATACTTCAATTTCGAGAAAAAAGTTTTTGCCAAAATCTGAATATATCGGCTCCATATTATGATTACTCTGCTTAACAAAAAATGTGATATATATTCATTTAGTTATTGTTACATGTTTTTCATGGTGTTATTCTATTTAAAAACACAACCTGAATTGCTCTAAATGCATAATTATTATAGATAAGACACATTGTAATTTTGCGCAAGTGGTTCCGTGTAGGTACAGCAGCAACTTTTGTTGCCACTGCAGTAGCACATAATGTTTAAATTGGTGAATGTTAGTTAATTTAGTGCACAAACCAATGTATGTCATGCATTTTTCAAATAACAAAGGGCATTATGAGAACAAAATTGAAGAAAATACAGTTCCTATCACCACGTTATTTCATGTCTTCATTCATTCATATGTCTCTCATTCTTGGAAAGAAATGCACAGAAAAAACCTATACCTCTGATGGGTATCTCATTCTTGTCACAGATGATATATAACTCAGAATGTAACATGATTAGGCTATCTATCCATATTCAGAACCGATGGTATGAATGAACCATGGTCGACTGGACTATAGTGATTATTTTAATCATAATAAACGAGTCTAACCTTATTATTAGAGGTCATCGTCGTAACAATGGATTAATTTGTATTTACATAAACCAGATCAAGAATCCAGAAGGATGGTTTGGTCAGAACCAGTAATTAGGTAAAAGACAGCCAAGTATTCACGCACTTTACGTACTATGATAAAGGTTGACATGATTTCCTGACCATAATGAATGGAGCTAACCATAAGTAAAGTAAAAGTAAAGACGAGGTTTTGGTGCTACTTTAGAATTAAATGTCAGTCGCACATACAACATTGCCCTGTTAAATCCCTGAGATATTATCATAATAAACCATTCCATGGCAAATCCTTCTCAATATTCAAGCACGAAAATCTTGCTCATTTCCTATTGTGGAAGGCACAGGAGAAAATCCTTGATTTATGCTAGTTCGAACTCGCAACTTCTCGCATGAAAGGCAACGCTTCTAACCACTACATCACTGGCGCCAAGATCACCATTTTCAGTGACATCATCATAATCAATCTGCAATAGCTTGAAAAGGGCCAGTGATGACGACAAAAGATTACTCCCAATATATTCATCTACTGTATATTAGAAAATAGCATGGTTATTATTCATGCTCAATTATCTCACGCCTCTGATATTCCGATTGTATTTTTGTATTGTATGTGTATTTTTTCCTGGTGATTACTATGTAGTATGATTGATAAATGAACGAGCAGTACAAGAAGTGCAATAAAATACTTAGTGATTGTATCCAAGCTACCATCACAGCTCTTTTAATAGTGTTATTAGTGATAAGAACTCCCTGACTCTATGACAACAAACATAACAAATGGTTTTCTTTCAAAGCATGTCGAGTAATTTGCGCCCAGCAAATTCATGCTGCTTCTAGATCACGTTGATAGGTATGGCTGTCTGTCGTCTGTCGTTGGCCGGCGTGCATGAATATTGATGACATGTAAACACTCGAACGTATCGCCGTGTTACCCAAGAATGTTATCAGACTAAAGTGCTATCATCGACTCTCTTTGCCTATCACACGTATTTTGAAGATACTCTAAGACCCCCTTATCCCCCAATCGTTGTTCATTGGTAACGCTGATATGTCAGACAGGAGGCACTAGACTGCAGCGTTATCTAGAGTAGACCTTCGTATGCGCATGTTTGTTAGTTCATGTTTGATCAGGTTATACATTCTTCATACGTATCGATTAGATTGTGTATGTTCTAAACTGATATTGTCAGACAGGAGTCCTTATATATTCCATGTCCTCCTACATTTATACAGAACCATGAAACCGTTAACTATCAATCATTTTTTGTGATTTGAATGTTATATTCTTGTACATATGACTATTTTTGGTTTTTTGAAAGAAAAACTTTTAAATTCTTCATCTCAATTTCGTTTTTGATTGACCAGAGTCAGTCATTCAGTCAGCTCGTCAGCCTCTTTCCCAGCCAGCCATACAGCCCATTTCTCAGCCAGCCAAATCGCCAGTCGCTGATTCCACTTTGTCCTTAGCTGAATTTTTCTTTCTTCCAGTACTAACTGAATTTGGCCTGTCGACAACTCTGAAATGAATCATGTTTTCACTCTGTTGATGTGACAGTAAATCAAAGTCGCACCAAACATAACACCGTCATATCGATTACTTCTATCACTGGTTTATATGCATGATTTCGTGGTTATTAGTACATTTTGTGAACACGAGTCACGCCCTATGATATCAGTTACTTTCTAATATCAAAATCCATAACATCGCTGTTATCTAATATTGTATCTTTGTAATCATTTAAATCATTTTCAGTCTGAAGTTAATTATAACAGTTATGTATTATTTCTAGATTCTTCCATCAATTTCTGCCATTTCTGGCTGATTTATTATGTTGGCATTCATAGTACTTAGGTCTCTAAAGCGTCAATTACTTTTTCCATTGGTTAACAAGTACATATTTGGTGGTACTTAGTTATGTAGTATAAATGTAGATAATACATAGTGTATCTAAACGTAAGTAATTTAGTGATCATTGAATGATCACCCAGCATACATCGAGCGTTTATCCAGTAAATGTCCAAAGATTGTCCAGTGATCCTTCAGCTATCTTCCAATGATAATTCCGTGATCATCTGCATTTTATACCCATTTTTTACAATACTCCATCACCAATAAAAGGTGCCAAAACTATAATATTTATTTAAAGTTGTTTATGTTCATTTCAGACTACGCTTATCAGTAATGTAGTTGCAAACGAGATTCACACCAAACCAGTGCCCCCTGCTCCAGCGCCAGTCACTAACGGACCAAATCTGACGGTGACACGCGACCGTATGAGTGATGATGTGAGTATACTCCCTTTATTTCTGTTTACTGTTCCTACTCTCTCCTGTAACATTTTATAATGTAACATGCGTATTGTGACTAAGAACATCCCATGTCAGGCGTGGAACCAAAATGTACAGAAAAAGCACACTCATTTTGCATTATCCAATCCTAATGAAAACCTCGCATTGATTATTGCCTTCGGTTAATGCGGACATGGGATATGCCTGTTAACGATATTGATGTCAAGTGTAATAAAAAATTGCAATCGGGGAGGAGGTGATAACAGATAAACTCGGCGACTAATTGTGTAATGATTTGACATCGGCATCTTTACGTCATCTAATCTTACGTGATATATGTATTTATTCAGCGGGCGAATTATCGTGTGCTTTAACAATTCATGTTAATATTGTAAAATTCCTATTAGCTCACCTGTGCGAATGCTCCAACCTGTTATACTAATGAGATGTCGCTCATCGTCCGTCCATCCATCCATCCATGCGATGTTAATATTTTTCAACAATCTTCTCAAAAAAACTGTTTGGTATAGAACTTTGTAATTTGGTAGACATTGTCCCAGAGTTGTTCTTGTTTAGAATTATTTTGGGTATAATCATCTGAACAGTTCTAGGTAACTTTTGTTGAGGTTTTTATTTCATTTTTATTCTATCAAAAAACAGCAGAGCCTTAGGGTTTGGTAACGATTAGTTTCGGTATTGGTCTAATTCAGATTTGTTCGGACTATCTCATCTTAGCCAAGGAAATTAATTTTTGCCAATGTTTGCTGTTTTGATTAATGAATCATTTGAAAAACCATTGAATTTTGTCAGAAGATATTATGAATAGATATTTAGGATTTAGCCAAGTTATCCTTAGTGTGGTGTGAATTCTTACAAATTTATTTGAATCGGATCAAAAGGAAATTTGAGCTGATGCTCTTTTTCTTTTTGATTTTACCTTTGATCTTGTCTGCATTTGGGCTAGTTAACCACTTGCATTTATGCAACATGTTTCCTATAAGCACCGGGAAAATATTTAAGGTTGAATTTTGCATAAAATAAAGCAAAATACTTCGTTGGATAAAAAACTAAATAATTGATATTCTGGAATCTAAAATATTGCGGGCCCAGCAACTTCTATTCTTTGGAAGTTTTCGGGAGCCACAGAGCTAGAGATAGATGAGGAAGGTCTTCCATTTTTCATATTTTGCAACTGTGTTTAGTATAAATTACTTCCCTGTTAAGGACTGGCTATATTTTCGCCTTTTCCTTAAAGAGTTTTATCACTTCACTTGATGTTAGTTTATTAGATACTATTGCATCATGCTTTATTATTCTATGGCTCCAATAACCTTTGTTACATCATGCTGTAATTCTTGGTAATACTGAGTAATTCTTCATTATATAATCATTCACACACATACACACACACCCACCGGTCAGTAGTAGCCATCTCCACCAGTGTCCACAATGGACACTGTTCAACATTATTGTGCTATTGAAATACCTGTAAGAGGAATACAAACACTTCAGTATTTGCTGTTTGTGGGTCAATGGCTTAAGTGACCACTAGAAGGTCAGTAACTCATCCACTTGAGGCTATTATTGGCAACTCAGTGTCAAAGAAGAATTTGTAAGAGAGATTGAGGCTTGTATTATTGCTACAGCCTTCTTCATTATGACATCAGTATTTGTGTGTAAACTGTGAAATCTACAACTACTTAAATACAGTGGCACTGTTTGTTAGCCAACTGTTGAATCCTTCACTCAAATTACCACACCCTTCCAGTGGCAGTCTAAAATATCATTGGTTTCTTTTATTTGATGTTGAGATATACCTATGTATTTGTCCACTTTAGTTCCAGTCACTTTTACCTCTGGGTTGCTGTGTTCGTCACACACCCTATTCATTACACCTGACAAAGTACACCTGTGTACAAAGGATACCTCAAGGTGCATGTTAATCATTTCCATAGTAATTAATAAGATGCTACTTTTTTCATATCTTGTGTGTTTCAGATAAGCACACACTCCAGTTCTGGGCAAGGATACTGGGTGAGTTACAAATTCATTATTTATTCTAGTAGCAGTTAGAATAATCATCAGTGTATATGTATCTCTGTATAAATGAATTAACAAAGATATCGTTGCCTGAACTGTCCCTGTTCTTTTCATTCACTAGCTACAAGTGTTGGACAGTAGTTAATGTATATGCCCTCGTCAACCATCGCACATTCTTCCAGTTATTCATGTATGTATTGATAAATTGATTCAGAAAGAATCATGTGGGCTGGGTTTTTCCATTTCTGAGGCTAGACCAAAATGTGTCTTTTATTCGACATAATTTATAAAGGCACGTTAAATGTTAAGTGTGTTGATGGTGAGTTTCTCTTGAGTCTTGCTGTCTTATTGAGAATATAACCATCAAATTGATTGGTATAATTTGGAGGTCACAGTATTTTTAAACGAATTGTTACTTCCCTGTTATTGACATAAAATACATCATTTATTTGTGTGTTGTCATATTGTTCGTAGATATGGTCAGAGTCTTTCCCCAGTCTAAAAGTTCATAATCAGTTTAGTAGTTCATTTAAGTAGCTTCATAATATAATCTATGGTGTTCACACGACATTTTCTAGTGCATGTAAGTTTTTCGTGCAATTAATTTATGTATACCCTTAGTCCCTGTAAATATGAATGTTTCTTATTTGCATAAACAACAGATGACTGAAATACATAATTTTTTGACTACATGCATACCACACTATGGTACCTAGCATAAAACTGGTTATTATCTAACTAATGTCATAAATGGTAGAGAAAAAAGCTAATTTTTATTAATACCGCATTATCAATTCAAAATTGGTGTCATGATTATCGGTAATAAATTGCCTATAATTTGGGTGAAAATATTCTAGCATCGATATTTGTGGGAGCGAGTTAATTTGCAATTATGTCATCTTCTGAAATATATCTGCGAAGACTCCAAATTGGTAAATCATTTTCACGAGGATCCATTTATGTGTAATTTAACTTTGGATTAGGTAATTATGCCATATAGGATGTCTTATTATGCGTAATGAGTTAGTAACATATCGTTGTAAGTAATCTTCCGTCATGTGTCTTTGGCTACTTTATCGACGAATGCTATCTGTTGGTTGATGTCTCCGCGGCTGTTTGCACTTTTCGTCGCCTTCGTTGCAAATTCTGTAAATTCATCAGAAGCAAGCAACCTAGCTGAAGATCGAGTTATCACCAGTGAGGTAATCGCCGTAGCAACAACGCCGCGTCTGTTTGTCGATATAACCATCAGGGCACGCGTCGCCAGCCCAGCGTAATTCCTCTGCCACCACTAATAGCTCGCTCATAGAGGAAATTAAAATTCATAGCTGATTATTACGAGACGACACGCCAAGGTTCGCCCAATGTGTGTGCTTCCTGCTACGACGGCAGTCACTTAATGCGATAGACACGCGCACAGGCTAGCTCACTTATTGGATTCGTGCCTCGCAGCGAGTCTATTTATACTAGCGCTGTATTCAGTTAGCGAGGTGATGACAAATATATACAACTCTCAAGACTTCAAGTATTCAAGATTTCGTCCACCACCGTACTCCTGATAATTCAATCACTTATTCAGCTTTCGTTGTTGTTATTTCAACTCGAGGCCTCTCCTCAGCCTTTCATGTGCACAAGTCCCTCATCATACATGCATTACATTAATGGGTGTAGCTACTTTGGTTCTATAAATAACTGGAGAGAAATGCACAGAAAAACCTTGCTTCCGATGGGACCTGAACCCACGACCTCCACCGCTCTGGTACTCTACCGAGTGAGATTTTTCTGTTCATTTCTCTCTAGTTATACATGCATTATTCTTATTAAATGGTTCCTTGTACAATTTTAATGAGATGGATTTCCCTGTACCTGGTAAGGTTACTAATGACAACAAATATAGAGATTTACTTTCTAACAAATATATAGCATGTGATATTTAACATAACTTGTAGCTTGTGTATTTATGCAAATTTATGATTCACATCAGTTGCCAAGTTAGTATATTCTTGTACTTGAATTCCAGATGCCCTAAGCCCTCTCTCCAGCCACTATACTATATGCAGTACTTTTTCAGAAAACAATACCTTAAAGCACAATTGGCTCATTGGGGTCTGGGGTTTCTATACATATAGACAGATAGAGACATATACACACACAGATACAGACAGATACTGGTGGATACAGACATAGAACATAGATCAGACATAGAACACAAAAGTTTCGTGGCTTTGTTTCTGGCTCACTGGGTTTTCCGATTGTTTGCGCAGCAAATGTTTGTATCTACCTAGCCTTAATGTTTTCTATGCCATTCTTTTGTTCCAGTATTTATTCCGTATGTGTCACCATCCCTACTCATTGCAACCAGTGAAGTATACTAAAGCTTGTGCTATTCATAGTCTTAGCTAATAAGGTGTACTTTACCTTTACTTTTGGTATTATACAATATGGCGAACATGGCAACCCTCACCTCTTTGGTAGACAGACACAGACAGACACAGATGCAAACAAACTCAGACAGATAGATACAGACATCTTAGTTATCATAGCTTATCAGCTGCCTAAACCTACATTTCACCTTATGGTAACTAGTAATTATGAGAAAAACTAACTTAAATACAATCTTATTTTTGATGTTTTGCTGTATGAAAGTCCCCACCCCATAATGTTAGAATTTCCCTCCTCATGTTGCCGTCAGCTTGAAAGTTTCTCCTATACAAAGATTAGAACATATTTACCACAAGCATTGTGAAACATTTTCCTGGATGGTATAGAAATATAAAAATGTTATGCAATTTTTGTCACATCAATCATAAAACAGGCTGAAAAAACACTTTTATCTAGACTACAGATCTTAATAGCATTTACAGACTCATAATCATACTTATTAACCATTTCATTCTACAAATATATCATTCGATGGAAAAAACTTATTGTGTATTAGCACAACTCTACAATTTTTCCAACTTGTTTGTCATTTTGAATAATTGCTATGTTCTCCCATTATAATTTCTGAATGTTATTGTGGGTAGGGATATGGAACTCTTATTGATAATATCTTTACATATGAATTAACAGATTCTGTAAGTAGTGGAATCCTCATAAGTGACATTTCAAACCATTTGCCTATTTTTCACATCTGGAATTACTCGTGTTCTCAGGAAAACATAGTAGAATTTGTTTATAAACCTAAATTAGATGATCATTCTATTGGTGGCCTCCGTGATTCCTTAGCTCCTCAAAATTAGGATTCCGTACTGTTGTCCAGTAACCCCAATGAAGCATATAGATTATTTTATGAGAAATTTCACAGAAGTTTAGACAGTGTTTGCCCCTTAGAAAGATTAAAATTGAATAATAAATCTTGAGGAAAGCCTTGGATTACACCTGGGGTAAAAATGCTTGCAGAAAAAAAATAATTATATAAATGATTTTTATCTCAAGGAACTCGAGCGAGTGAAAGAAGATATAAACCGTATAAAAACAAATTGACATCAATTAATAAGAAAAGCAAAAAGGATTATTACATTGAGAAACATTAGAATTTTAAGGACAATATGAAAGAAACGTGGAATGTATTGAACCCTCTCGTGAAAACTAACTTGGTAATGAAACCGAAAGAATTTAAAAACAATAAGTTCACAATGGAAAAAAATTTGATAGCCAATTTAATGATTTCTTCACTAATACCGGACCAACATATCATTGGATAATATCTTGTGAAAGCTAAATCCCTACCTATTCCATATGCTGTTCTTAGAGCCAGTTACTGAGAGTGAAATTTATATTGTTATCCAAGTTTGCCAAAATAATACTCCCTTGATTATGATAATTTAAGTAGGTCCATTGTAAAGTGAAGTATGTCCATAATCAGTGAAATGATCACTACACCGCTGCATTATGTTTTTCATTAATCCTTTAAATTGGGAATTGTACCAGATGATCTGAAAATAGTAACTTTTAAGTCTGATGACCCGAGTGAATCCACCAACTACAGACCAGTTTCACTATTACCGCAATTCTCAAAAATTCTTGAAAAAATTTTTTTCATAACCGCTTGATAAATCTTGTGAATAAACATAACATCTTATTCAAAGGTAAATGTGGCTTCAGACAATTGCACTCAACAGCATTTGCATTGATGGAATTACTTGAAACTATTACAATGCACCAATGACAATTGTAAATTAACCGTCAGTATTTTTATTGAGCTCAAGAAAGCCTTGGACAGCATTGATCGCGACATATTGCTGATTAAATTACACAATTATGGAATTTGTAGTCTAACACTTTCTTGGGTAGCCAATTACCTCAACAATAGACAACAACAATTTGTATAATTTTAAAACATTAATTCTGAGCAGAGGAGTGTCACGTGAGGTGTGCTTCAAGGCTCAATTCTTAGCCCATTACTGTTTATTCTTTCTGTAAATGGTATATGTAATGTGTCAGAGGTTTTACATTGCCTTGTTCGCTGATGATACCACTCTGTTGTATTCAGGCAATTCGTGTGAAGAAATATATTGGTAGTTAGTACAGAGTTAACAAAGTTAAGCGAAAGGTTTCAAGTCAATAAACTTCTTAAATGTTGATAAAACAAATTTTATCCTATTTGGACGTAAGACAGTAGATAAAGTAGAACTCAAAATTAATGGTATCACAATTGAACAAGTACGCTAATACCACGTGTTGAATAACTACTAAATATTTAGGTGTTATTGTAGATGAAAAGTTATCCAGGGAGTATCATTTGAAATATTTGGGCATTAAAATCTCCCGTAACAGACAAAAATTCAATGATGGAATAATTGCAATGTTTTTTTGCAGTCTACCTTGAATGCTATCACATCATCATTATTTCCTCACTAATCTTCCCAAGGCTTCATTCGATTTTATACAGAATGGTCATTAGCTACCTGTACAAAAGCCACTATTTAAGCACCCATGCGTAGTTCCGTTACAATAACTCTTCATCGTTTAACACCCTTTCAAGTCTCTTATTGTCACTGTGGCTTGCGGCTGTCACCCGGTCAAACACCCCTCTGTGGCCCTTCATTGAGAATAATGAGTCAGGCACAGACTCTTGCGGTATTGTCACGAATATTGAGCGTTCCTCGCCTACTGTTGGTCACGTGTTATTGCAACATGCCATGCACACAGTCATATATATTCCTTAATGTATTACCAGAATTCGTGCGTATTTCAGCTTTACCCCGAGATCTTTCAGCTTGTGAGCACGATGTTAATCGATTTAGCTCATATCTGTATAATTATATATCTTCTTACTCCAATGACAGAATATATGCAAAAATGGCATAATCTTTGCCCTGATGACAAAATTGCAGAGTAATTATTGCTACATTGACACTAATAATCTACCATAACATTATCCCAAATGTTCTGTTCGCATTTTGGTCTGTTAACAGAGTTCTTGAGAACTGTATACAGTATTCTATATGAAATGTGTCACTCATACACAAGACAATTTCACTGATTTATAGTTATAGTTTGATTTTCTGCTTGATACAATTAAAAACACGTTTCTATAATATTTCAGCAAATATTATTGCTGTACAATAGCTTATTTCTGAGTGTAAGCCCACTACTATTTAGCCAATGTTAATGGGGAGGTGGTAGCTAGAGTGCTTCTATATATTTTTTCTGTGCAATTCTCTTTGATAATATATGCAACCACTATAGCTTCACCCTTTAACACGATGCTAATATTTCAAACACTGCAAATCGGCCATCTAATTTATGTTGTCAATCATTGCTTTTTACATATCTGTGTATCTCGCTAGCATGATGTAAACTAAATGTAATGGAACATTCTGAAAAAGTTGCCAAATACCGAAATGCGTGGGAGAAAGTCCGCCTCAGTTGGTAGAGGATCAGACTAGTTATTTGGTGCTTGTGGGTTTGGGCTATACCATAAGCAGTTTTTTTCTGGACATTTCCCTATTTTAGTATATGCCAACAGAAAATACATATCAAAAGTTTCATGTTACCATACATTGACAGAAGTAATTTTACTGCATATATGTTGCTACATACACAATCAATTTTGCCTATTTATTACAGAACCTCATTTTGGAATATATTATTATTCTACTGGACTTTCATTGTCCAAGAACATTATGTAACGAGTTTCCTAATGTCACCACACTTAAATTGAGTTATTGCGTGCAAAACCTTCTACTTTGTCTTCTCCAAATATTCCAAAGTTTTATGTAGGCGTATTCTCGAGCTTGTGGAAACACATTTCATATGCTGTATTTTTATCGCATATCACTCACTTTCTTTTGTTGACTTTGTTTGTTTTAATAGATGAGCCAAACATTAACAGTTTTAACTAATGGTTTTTCGATGCACAGTAAGCTGTGCATCTTTTATATTCGGGTTATTTGTTCTAATGTCTCCAAACATGTCATTCTGCGAGAAAAAGCTTGTGGCTCAATGAGCGCTTTTTGTAATGTAGATACACGCCGCCGGGGGATAATCTAGCGGCGTTATTATGGAAATTACGAGCAGAGAAGTTCTGTGGTGGACATTGATCGTGAGCTGAATATGTCGGGTCCCTTGTGGCTGTTTGCAGCTCAGTCTGTGGGAATTGTTAACGGCACTATTGATGCCTGTATGTCTGGGTATGGTTTAATGCTTTATCACCATTATCGCACAAAGCTCTTCTGTGTTCATCATTAAATGTTAAATCTTCCGGTTAATTTCACCGCAATTGTCTGTCTCATTATCTGGCGATGTTTGGCATCCTAAAGTTATTTACCTTTACAACTAATATGTCCGATTGTGAGTTTATTCAAGTGTTGGTTGAATCTTTTTGTGAGAAGCTATGTGAAAGAAGCTTCCAAGAAACATTCCAAGCATTTAACTAAAATTATGTCAGGAATGTGGTCTGTATTAATATTTAATGAAAACTGGATGTGTCCCTGTATGTATTTAACACAACAAATAAAAGATAATATGATGCTTAGGATAATACGATAATACGATACAATTAATACATATCTTCTATCAAGAATACAAATATTAACGCGTGGTAATTGATGTGTTAGACATTAATAAGGCAACGTACATAGGGGCTAGTTAGTGCAATAACTATACTAGGCTCAGGTAACGATC